>JZKD02S0456236.1:821727-844542 GCA_000966675.3 Picea glauca | reverse complement strand
CTCTCTTTATATCTCTCTACTCCCCTTTCCCTCTATCTCCCCCATTCCTCTCACAATCATTCTCACTCTCTCTCCAACCCTTCTTCCCTCCCTCTGTCTCTCGCTCTCTCACACTATCTCTTCACTTGATCTGCCAAGGAAGGAGATCTGATAAGGAAGGTTGTTGATTAAGGTCGGTTGTCATTGATGTCAACCCTTGAAGAAATCCCCATAGATCAAAAGTTGGGTAATGGACCCAATATTGTTTGATGTAAATATGACTCATTATAGTCTTGTCATGGTTGATAATAAGTAGAAATGGATGAACTCCAAAGTGGTCCCTTTATGGTGAAATCCCTCACGGGAAGACCCTTTGCAGATTGAGTTATCCTAGAAGTATGGTTTGAGAACCCATGCTTATTTGTGGAATAATGAGATGAAACCTAGTGAATTTGTCAGTGAAACTATACTAGATGGATATTTCTTGTCATTCCATTTCGAGTGGTATGTGGAACGTCACATAAATCCTCTCGGTTAGAGAGTTATGGCCATGAGAAGTTGGAGAGCCTACGTTTGGATAATGGATCCAAGTTTGTTTGATGGATAACGATATGAGTTTTGATATATTTTTAGGTAATACTATTCGATATGGATATTACATGTCATTATGTTTCTGGTGCTATGATAGTGTCTTGTTGTTAAAGTTAAGGAAGGTTTGCAGGTATGTGATCATATACACTAGGTCTATTACAGAGTTACAAATCATATTTGGCTAGTGAAATTGATGAGGGATTTTGGTTGAGGTACAAGTTGGGTACATGGTTGAGACAAGTAGTTGATGAGTTGACACATACATGAGGTGTATAGTTGATGATGTTGGTACATATTGATGAGTCATAGTTGATGATTACTTGACACATGATTGGTACATACTTGGTACATGGTTGGTTTCACCTGTTTATGGTACATGTTGATTACAGATTGTTTGGTACAGGTTGGTGCATTGTTGATGCACTTGTTTATGGTACAGGTTGATTACAGGTTGAGGTACAGGTTGATGCATGTTTGATGCATGGTTCAGGTTTATTGGTACATGTTTAAAACGATATATCTCATAGTGATAGTGGGACAATGGTTCCATCATTATACTTCTACTTCAGGGTGGTTGGACGGGGCAAGGACAGGTGGTTGAAGCCACCTTCCAATTGTAGCTGGAGAACTTAGGGGCTTGTAGCCTCTTTCTGGTTGTAGCCAAAGAATTGCGGAGTTAGAGCTTCCCTCAAGTTGTAGCCTGAGAAACTAGGGGGTTGGAACCTCCTTCCAGTAGCTGGAAAACAAAGGAAGTTGGTGCTTCCAATGAATGTAATTCTTCAAGACATATAAGAAAAATCATTTTGTGGTTTTCTCCCAATTTGGGTTTCCACATAAAACACTAGTGTATTGTGTATGTGTTTGATTGTTCATTTCTTATTGCTCATTATTGGATAATAATTATACATTTACATAACACTTGGATTATTTGGAGAAAAGGGATTATAATTACGCTATTATTGATTCACCCCCCTCTCAGTAATCCAACAATTGGTATCAGAGCAAGTTCGTTCAGAAATCAGTTCAACCACTGAAAGGTAGATGATGGAGAGAATCAACTCATATAAAAATGGAAGACCACACTTTGATGGACAAAAGTATGCTTTTTGGAAGATAAGGATGAAGACACATATACAAGAATAGGGGTTTGAAATTTGGCATCAATTGTAGATGGATACACAGTACCAATAGTTCCCCCAACAAATGACAAAGAAGTGAAACTTGGTCAGAATAATTCCAAAGATACAAATGCACTTTTGAATGGTCTCAGTGAAACAATATTCATCTAAGTTGCACATTGTAAATCCCCTAAAGAGATTTGGGACAATATTCAAAATATTTGTGAAGGAGATAAAAAATTCAAAGCAACAAAATTTCAAACTTACAGAGGCCAGTTCGAACAACTAAAAATGAAGGAAGATGAGAATATTGCAGCCTACTTCTTAATATTTGACGAAACAATGAATGCAATCATAGAATTGGGAGAAGAAATTAAAGAATCTGTAATTGTTCAATAGGTACTAAGATCTCTTCCTATGAGATTCAACCCTAAGATATCAGCACTAGAATAAAGATTGGATCTGAACTCAATAAGCATGGATGAACTCCATGGAATCTTCATAGCATATGAAATGAGAACTGAACAGGAAAATCCAGATGTAAAAGAAGCAGCCTTCAAAGCATCCAAAAGATCAAAGCAAAAGAAAAAGGAACAAGAAGAATATAGCAGCAACAACAACGTCTCGACAAATGATGAAGAAGTGGCCAACTTTGTCAAAAGAGTGAACAAGGGAGCCAATGGTAGGTATAGAGGTAATCTTTCTTTAATTTGTTTTAATTGTGATGGTATTGGTCATTTTGCTAACAAATGTCCTCATCAGAAAAAGAGAAATGATGAAGGTTACTCAAAAGGAAAACACACATATAAAGGGAAAGGAACTACAAAGAAATATTTCAAGAAAATATTATACATCAAAGAAGACATCTCATCATCAGATGAAGATGAAATCAGTGACAGTGAGACATGAAGAGTTCTATTCATGGAAGTAAAAGATTCTGACAAAGAAGACTCCAAAGAAGAATATGAAGAAGCCAAAGAAGGATATGAAGAATTCGGAGACGAAATTGAAGAGGGAGAAGTTGGCTATCGAGAAGAATTAATGTGTGCCATATAAGTTATGAGAAGAGAAAAGAAGAAAAACAAGAAACTACAAGAAGAACTAGACAAGAAAAAGGACACTCGAGAACTAGAAAAAATGATCACAAGATTGAAGGTTCAAATAGAAGAAGATAAAATAATTGAATAAGCACTCAAAGAACAACTAAAAGAAAAGGACAAGATCATTGGAAACTTGGAAGCAGAGATTGTCACACTAAGAAAGGATGTTCAAAAGAAAAATATGCAGAATAGCTCAAAAATTCTGGATGACATTATCAGCAGTCAAAAATATCATCTTGACATGTCTCGACTTGGATACAATCATATAGAAAGGGGATCAAGCTCCAAAACAATAGAGAAAGAAACAAATCCAAAAAACTGTGCAAAAACAATCAAAGTGGATAGGAAGATATGCAAGGAAGATTACACGGACACTCCTCCACCGAGAAGATTCAGATTTCATAATCAACAACAGACAGATAGGCCTGAAGAAGAAGAAGGATTCATAAGAGCACCTTCTTTCAGAAGATCTTCAACTCCTAGGTATCAAACTATATTTTTTGGTTTATGTTATGCGTGTAATAAGTTTGGACATAAAGTTTTGAATTGTGGAGCTAACAACAGGAACAATAACAACTTTGAGAGTCATACACAAAGGGGTTACTTAAGAAGACCTAGTGAAACACAAAAAAGTAGTTACAACAGGTTTGAATATTTGAGCACTGAAGTGGAATGCTACAAATGTAACAATTTTGGACACGTGTCCAAAAATTGCAGAATGACAGTCCCTCCTAAATAACCTCAACAAAATAAGAATAGTAACAGACAAGAACCTCACAAAATGACATGGATAAGAAAACAAGATCAATATAGCAATGAAGAATGCACAGTCACTCTACAAGATAAGCAGAAGAAACACGATTGGTATGTTGACAGTGGGTGTTCTAAACGTATGACAGGTGATAGAGACAAATTTATTACATTGTGAAAGGAAAGAAATGGACCAATCTCATTCAAAAATGATAATTCAGCCAAAATCATTGGAGAAGGCACAGACCAAATTGGGAACAAGAATAAAAAGGCACAAAATGTTCTACTGGTAGAAGATATGAAACATAATCTTATAAGTGTGATTCAAATGTGTGGCCAAGGTCATAAAGTTACTTTCGATTCACAAAAGTGTGAGATAAGAAGAGAAGGTTCAAGGAAATTGGTTGGTACAGCTGTAAGAACTTCAAACAACATATATGTGTTAAGTGAAATTGGAAATGAAAAGTGTTGTTTAGGAAAAGAAGATGAAACTTAGCTATGGAACAAAATAATGTGTCACATGCATTTTCATAACCTTGTCAAAGTCAACAAAAGAGAAGCAGTCACAGAAATGCCCTAGATCACGAAACCAACCAACACTTTATGCAAGCATTGTCAACAAGGAAAGAAAACAAAGACCATGTTCAAATCAAAGGAATATTGAACAACAAGACCACTGGAAATTGTGCATACTGATCTAGTCAGACCAACTACAAAAAAGGGCTTAAAAGGTGAGATATACTTTATGTTATTAGTTGATTATTATACAAGAATGAATGCAGTTTTCTTTCTCAAGAACAAGTGAGAATCTTTTGAAAACTTCAAGATCTACAAGGAAATGGTTGAAAATGAGATGGATTCAAGAATCAAATGTTTGATATCTGATAATGGAGGAGAGTTCACTTTAAAGGAATTTATGGACTACTGCAGCAGTCAAGGAATAAAAAGACAATTCTCCGTTGCTAGGACACCTCAATAGAATGGAGTTGTTGAAAGAAAGAACAGGACAGTACAGGAAATGGCTTGAACAATGCTAATGGATTCCAAATTTAAAGATATATTTTGGAAACAGGTAGTGCATACAACAGTACAAATTCAAAATAGAGTAATTCTCAAAAACAACACTAATAAAACTCCCTACGAGCTATGAAAAGTAAGACCAGCAAATGGGAAGCACTTCAAAGTTTTTGGAAGCAAATGCTACATCAAAAGAGAATATGGCAGATTGAGAAAGTTTGACTCTCATGTGGACAAAGGAGTACTTGTTGGTTACTCAAGTACAAGGAAAGCATACAAGTGTTACAATCTAAGATTGAACAAAGTCGTGGAAATCATCAACGTAACAATTGATGAAACAGGCAGGTCATAATCAAAGGAAGAAGAAAAAAAATCAATGGAACAACTTTTTGAAGAAAAAGAAGCAGAAAATGAAGTAGAAGAGGAAGATTAAGAGAATCCAATAGAAACAGAATAGAAAGTTCAACAAGTATCTCCAAAGACACCTAGCAAACGAGTACAGAAGAATCATCCTTCAGATCAGATTATTGGAAACAAAGATTAAGTAGTTGAGACTAGAACAAAAATCCGTTCACTAGAACAAACACACCTAGCACTCTTATCTACAATTGAACCAAACTGTTTTGAAGAAGCCAATAAGGATGAATTTTGGAATAAGACCATGACTGAAGAATTGGATCAAATAGAGAAAAATGAAACTTGAGAACTGGTTCCAAGACCAAAGAATTAGAATTTGATCGGCACAAAATGGGTTTTCAGGAATAAATTAAATGAACATGGACAAGTTACAAGGAACAAAGCTAGATTGGTATGTAAAGGATATTCACATATTGAAGGAATCGACTTTGAAGAGACGTTTTCCCCCTATGCATGCTCCAAAAATGTTAAATTATATCAAATGGACGTAAAATCATCTTTTCTAAATGGGGAACTTGAAGAAGAAGTCTAGATTGAACAACGAGAAGGATTTCAGTTGTGAGAGAACACAAATTATGTGTGTAAATTAAAGAAGGCCTTGTATGGTCTAAAACAGGCTCCTAGAGCATGGTACTCTAGACTGGATAAGTATCTGTAGCAAGCAGGGTTCAGAAAAGGAAGTGTAGACAACAACCTCTACATCAAGGTAAGAGAAGGTAATATTTTATTAATTGAAGTTTATGTTGATGATATTATTTTTGGTAGTGATGATGACAGGTTAAGCCATAAATTTGCAAAAGATATACATAATGAATTTGAAATGTCGTTACTTGGAGAACTATCTTTATTTTTGGGACTTCAGATACATCAAAGCAACCAAGGAATCTTTATTTCTCAAACCAAGTATATCAGAAAAATGCTAAAGAGGTTCAGAATCGAAGATTGCAAACCAATTATCACTCCTATGCAAACCAGTTGCAAGTTGAGCAAAGATGGTGATTTGAAGTCTACAGATCAAAGGAAATATAGGTCAATGATTGGCAACCTGTTATATGTGATAACATCCAGACTAGATGTAATGCAGGCATTCTGACAGGTGGCACGATTTCAAGAAGCACCAAAGGAGTCACATGTGTTAGCAGTGAAGAGGATTTTCAGATATCTCAAAGGAACATAAGAGTTTGGAATCAGACTAATTAGGGATGATTTTAGGCGCTAAATTTCTCTCATGGACTAATTTTCCATAGTTTTTCCCAAAACAATATTCGTTATTTTAAAAATGATTCGCCCAGATTCTATAGGATAAAATTATTTTACCTTAAAAATCGCCAAAATTTTGTAAAAACTATATAAAATCCTTAGAAATTTAAATATTTTTACAAAAATATCGCCAAACATTTATAGTTGGCATATGAATGATTAGTAAGATTCGCCAAGGTTTCTACATTTTAAAATAAATTTCCATCCTTAAAATCATCCCTGCTTATATGAACATGACAATGACCTAGAACATGAACTAGACTTAGACCATCACTTAGACCCTCTTAGCTCCATCTAATCCTACACATAACATATACTCTACCCTTAACCCCATGCACACCCAATCCCTATGTGAAATATGCCTATAAATCTTGTTTTATAATGATATTTTATGGATATGAATCTTCACCTATGATTTAATAATGATCTCACATGATTTAATGATGATTATGGTACATTGATTCTTCTTTTTTATTTTAATATAAGGATAATCTTATAGTTGATTTGATATTCTTTATTCACAATCAATTATTGAGTCCCTCTCTATATCCCTCCTCTTCAACTCTCTCCCTCTCTCCATCAATCTATTTATCTCCCTCTTCCCTCCCTTTCCCTCCCCCCCCCTCCCCTCTCTTGCTCCCCCACTCCAAGTCTCATCGTCTCTCTCTCTCTCTATGTCTCTCACCCCCTATGTCTCTCTCCCCATTTTTCTATCCCTCCCACTATCTCTACCCTCTTTGTCTCCTACATATACCACCTCTTTCTCTCTCTCCTTGTTGTTAGTCTCACTCTCATTCTCTCTCCCACCTCTTTATCTCTAACCCCTCTTATTTGTATTCCTCTCCCACCCTATCACACTCTCAAACAATCCATATATATCCCATTCTATCTTTACCTCTTCCATCTAACAACCACTCTCTCTCTCCCTCTCTCTCCCTCTCTCCCCCACTCTCCCCACCTTGCTCTCTTTTCATCTATCTAACCCTCGTCCAATCTCCCTCCCCTTTCTCTCACTCTCTCACTCTCTATCCCCCCTCTATGTCTCCCTGTCATCCCCCTGAAATAAATCATTTGGCATGACAATAAATTTCCGTAATTGGAAAATTTAAAATTTGAATTTGTAGGAAAATTTGATTATTATTCATTTAATTATTGTGCAAGAGAGTGACTTGCCAAGTGTCCTGATTTACTAGACATATGTAAGAAACAAGATTTTTATTTAATTAGTAAAGGAGGGAGCATAAGGAACATCCAAGTTAAAAGAGATGACTATGAATCCATCAGTGCGGAACAAGATGAATCCAACCCTGGGCATGAAAGTACATGTGTTGGAAGTCAATCTGGATGATTAACACACCGTGAAAATCATGGATTTCCAAGCTGTGAAAATTCCTAAGAGGAAAATAGCTTTGGAAAAAGGACTAAGACCTACGAAAATTGATAAATACACATGTGTAAGGAGGAAATACGATACTTAGCATGTGGAATTGAGAAATAACCTCTAGAATAACTTTTTTCAAAATCAAAGAACTAAGGAGTTGTTGTGTGAGCACTGAGGTGTTAGGAAACTGCATAAATAAAAATACTTGTTAATAGGAAGGATTATATTTCCATCCTTATGGATTCATGATCATGCTTGGGGGTGACTGGATCAAGTGAAGTTGGATGATCCTATCCTCTTTACAGTTGGGTGGAACTTCGTTGTTCCTTCTATTTTTCCAAATTCCATTTATATATGTTTACTGTCATGTTGTTATTTTGTTGGAATTATTAGAATGTGCATATGCTAATGTATATTTGGAATGGTAAAGTAACATATAAACTTATACATAATTGTACTCTAATATGTTGATTATTATGAAAGAGATAGATCTCAATAGGATAACTATATAAAGGATGTTGTATAACTTAAATATTTATATGATAGCTAAGTATGTATGTTTACATATATGTTTTAGTGTGAAAAAATAAATTCCAAAGCAACCATGAGATAGTTAAAAATTGCTCAAACTGTGGAGGAATCACATTAAAAATATGATGAATTATTACATTTCAATGAGTTGTTTCAAGGTCTAATAAAGTTCCATAATGATTTAAATAAATGACAAAAAAATTGTTTTCTCAGCTACATACTATATAGTCAATATATTTCTTCTATGTTAATTTGCCTCATAAATGTTTACAAAGAAGAAACATTTTGTGATCTCATCCTTGGAGGCCGAGGAAAGGAACTCGATTACCTTTTCATTTCCTTTCCAACTCATATTGACTTGTGAGGATTACAACCTGTAAATAAATTTATGAAAATTTTATTAGTCCATACGGTAATTTAACAAGTGAATGTACAGAGTTCAACTAGGACCTTGTAACTTTTAATGAAGAAAGGGATATTTTATTTAAAGAGGAGAAGGTCCACTTATACCTGCGAGCATGGCCTCGCCATGGGTGAATAGGCACAATCATGACTCATCTCTAGAGGAAGGGAGAGTGTGACATATCCATCCTGATGGGTCTTCACACACAAGAGGCACATCATTAGTTTTGGATCCATATCAAATAACATATTATCAAATGCTACTCAATAATCAAGAGAAATAAACAATAATAATCTACAAATTATTATACGATGGATGTACATAAATAATCAACAAGTTTTAAACTATGGAAGATTAATATATCAAACGAATTCATAAAACATGATGCTAATCGATAAGAACCATTCTTGTAACTTTAAAAGGGAAATCGTTGAAATATCAACTGTGAGATGATGCACTATAGCATTTTCATACTTTAAGACTTTGTTAGATTAATTACCATGCATAAATCCATAATTAAATTATGATGGTAATTAATTATAATGGTAATCCATAATGCATAAGTACACTTGGTTAGATTATGATGTAGACCATGACATAGACCTAGACCATGACCTAGACCATGACATAGAGCTAGAGATAGATTTAGATGATGCCTACAACTTGACATAGACCATGAACTAGACCACGACATAAACCTAGATCTAGAGTTAGACAATGACCTAGAGCTTGACATAAACCATGAAATAGATCCCCCATACTCTCACTCTCTCACTCTCTATCCCCCATACTCTTACTCTTTCACTTTCTACTCCCCCCCACCTCTCCTTGTCCCTTTCTCCCTTTCTCTTCCGCTCTCCCCCTCTCACACTATCTTTGTTCCTACATCACAGGTAAAGAAATGGACTTGACCTCACATGTCAAGAATTAGTCCTAACCCTATACATAGCAAGACCTAGACATGGAAATACTTAGAGCATGACCTAGACCTATACAATGACCATGGAATAGATCATGACATAGACCTAGACCATGACGTAGACCACAACATAGATCTAGAGCTAGAGTTAGACGATGACCCAGATCGTGACGTACACCATGACCTAGACCATGACATATAGCTAGATCTAGATTTATACGTTGACCCAGAGCTTGACATAAACAATGACATAGAACCCCCTAGATCCATCTAATCCTAGTTATAACATATACTCAATCCTTAACCCTGTCTAAACTTGATCCCTGAGTGCACTATACATATATCTTGTGTACAACCCTTGCACCCACATCACCCACATATTGGTGCTTTAACCATTGTTATATCGTTGAAAACACTTTCAATCCTAAACCCTTAGGCCTTAGTTGTCCCCATACCCCTATACATATTTATTCATAAAGATATTTGGTATATATTAAATGTTACATCCATTGCATTAAGAGCACACACATGATCCTATGACTTGAATTTGTTGCAATTGTTGTTCATTTATGCTTAGCAGGATTGCTCGTGTGTTCCTAGAACACGTGCATGCTTTAGTGCACACACGTTCTAGGAACACGTACATGTTCTTTCTAGGAATTTTTTGGTGCCAAGAACACCCCACCTCATCTATCTCATGGCCAACAAAAAACCATGACAACTTCATAAAACAAAAACCTACATAGACAGGTTTTACTTATTTTAGTGTCCTTGTTAGATTCATATAGACTTTTGTGCTATTGCTAGAACATTGTAGGAAAATTTGGAAGAGAAATTTGTCAAGTGCAATTGGAATTCTTGTTTTAATTTACTTGTGTCATCCTCGAATTGGAAGAAAAATTTGTCCAAGTGAAATTGTAATTGTTTTTTGTTTCTTCTTGTGTCTTATTAGAATTGGAAGAAAAATTTGTCCAAGTGTAACTAGAATTTTTGTTTGTATCTTCTTGTGTCTACTTTGAATTGGAAGACAAATTTGTCCAAGTGAAACTGGAATTCTTGTTTGTATATTCTTATGTATTCTTGGAATTGGAAGACAAATTTGTCCAAGTGCAATTGGAATTGTTGTTTGTATCTTCTTGTGTCTTGGAATTGGAAAACAAATTTTTCCAAGTGCAATTGGAATTGGAATTGGAATTATTAGATGTGTCTTCTTTTGTAATACAAAAGAAAATTTCTCCACTTGGTTGTGCCTTATTACATAATATAAAAACAAATTTGTGGTGCGTGTTTGGAAGTCAATTTTTATTTTTAAGCATGGGTGACCACTAGATTCGAGAAAAACAAAATCAATCGAGAAGGTAGAAGAAGAAAGAGAGAAAGAAAAGTTACGTATGTGAAAGCGTAGGATTTTAGAAGAGGGAAATCCAATTTCTAGTGGAATAGATGCCACTATTATTTCTCCTCCATTGCCAAAAGAAAATTACAAGAGTTCATTAGAGAGAAATCCAAACAATATCCCATCAAGACAACTTTTTGTGGATGACCAGATGATGGAGAATTTTTTTAGAGCTGATTATATAATGAATGAAATTAGAGAAGCAACTCGTGTACAACATTATGGTGAAGAGGGTCATCCGGTGCAATCTCTTGTTGGACAGTCAAATGTTTGAGAAACTAGACAATCCCATGTCCAATTTCCTCTCACATTTGATTCCTCGGTGATTAAAGGGGAAAGAATTGCAACATTGTTAACTCTACAACAAGGAGGTCAAGAGTGCCATAATAGGGGTTCATCGTCTGTACCTAGATTGAGCAATGTGTGATGAAGAACTCCTAAATGCATTCAGGTCGATGAAAGTGGTCTAACATCACTTGAAGTTAAGTTACCTAAACATACTATTCATTATCACTCTTATAAAATCATTCAAGAATATTTTGAACCAAAATCCAATGCTGCTAAAATGTCAATTATTTTTATCTTTGTTAAAATCTAAAAGTTTGACTACTATTAGGAGAATTTTAGACATTAAAACAATCAAAAGTGTAGAAACAAGTCATTATATTGTTAGAAACCTTGTATATGTTTTTCAAAGAATTGGTAATAAGTATCATTCTAAAGACCGCAATTCGACCTCACATGTCTTGTCCCAGTCAATTGTTAGCAAGACCACAAGAAAACATTGTTTTCTACAAAAAACCTGTCATCTCTTGAAATGCAATGTCAAAATCCTTAGAAAGTATTCTCATAGACAAGATAGCCTCGACACAGGTGCCCCAACATATTTGTGGGCCTTCACTGGAAGGATATCTCATTATGACATGAAGTTAATTGGAGCGGTTAAGGGACTAGTTCGAGATTTTTGGAATGAGAACACAAGGCCTTCTTCCAACCAAAAAGATGTACTGAAATTGAGAAGGGTATTCAGGGACCGTTAAACTCATACTAAACACTTTCTTGACATTAAACAAACATTATTGTATGAGACATATAGAAAAATATATAGTGCACTTAACTTAGGCCAAAGATATTTCCATAAATGCAAGCCTTAGTATGTTAGAATAAACACACTTTGTAACATGTGTTGTTGTAGATACCAGATTGAGTATGGTTATTATTATGACACACACACACACACACACACACACACACACACACACACATATATATATTTGTAATTTGAAGAACACCCTTTTGTAATAATTCCCAGTTATATTGTCATCGCCATGATCTAGAGACTTTATTCACAGCATCTTGTGTACAAGGCTAGATGGTTTTACATTTGATAAAAAAACATGCTTATATGGGACATACCCTAGGTGCGGTGGAATGCCATTACTGAGAAAGTGCATCCATCTAAGAGATGAGTATGAATTGGGGAGGAAGGAGGTTGCCTTGCAAAGCTTTAAATATGTGACATAACGATATTTATGGAGGATAGGAAAGAAAAAAAATGCAATTGGTTACTTCCCAAGTACGATTTTGTGACTTCATGAAGGACTTCATCGAAAATACACAACATTATATTCAACATGTCCATGTGGATCAATGGAAGGATGCACATTTTAGAATATGAAGAGATGCATTTCCTATTGGTACTGTGTTAACAATGGTTGATTTTTCTGAGAACTACACCCTTCAATCGAAAAATCAGATTCAAATCCAATATTATCACTTAGAGAAGGTCATCATAATGGTACATATCACATACATGCATGGACTAGATAGTAATCAACAAAACATAGTTGTATTGAAAGAGTATAACTTCTACATAAGTGTGATCGGTGCCATGACTTAGCCTACGTATAACATTGTTTTTAGTTTTTCTAAAATCACCTTAAGGAGAAGAACATACAGATGGATCAACATTGGATTTGGTAAGATGGTTGTGCAGGATAGTTAAAAAATGCTCATGTATTTCAATGGTTGTGTATGTTGCACAAAAAATGAAAGGTACCACACATTTGAAACTATTTTGAGTCTGGGCACAGAAAAGGGGATCATGATGGCCAGGTCCATGCATAAAAAGAGCATTACGTAGGCAAGAAATGAATTTCACTTCTACTTCCCTCATTCAAGATGCAAAATCCATTGTTGAATAGTGTTCTTCAGTAATGGGAGAGGGAACGAGAACTCGTGAAAACAAATCACACAACAAAGGACATGGACATAGATATTTTTTGGAGGTGGTTGATGTATATCGATCATAGTGGTATGAATTAAAAACAATCGAGTGAACTCGTGGATTCCATTCAACTATAACATCAGACAATGCAATAGGTTAAATATGGACGAGAAAAATCTCTTGTTTCTGTGGTCCATGTAGTAGTAATGAATATGATGATTGTGAATTGACATAATGGGTTGATAGATGGGATCATGTATCACCTCACAATGGTCAACATATAACTATGGAATTATCCTAATTGGAGGAGAACCAATCAAGTATTTCAATAGATTATGATCATGTATCAGATCTCATACTACTAGGTTCATTGAATCCTTTTATTAAATTTTGAATAACTAGAATTAATGTTTTATGCTTTGTTCATTAAGTGGACACACATTTTGGCACTGAATTTTTTGTAGGGAAAATATATGCAGTGGTTTCCCCAAGATAAAATGAATGGGGCACTGATTATTGGCTGGAACGATGCTTAGAGGGAAAGCATACCCTCATACAATTAGTAACAGACTTCAAAGGAATTGAATTTATGATTGGGTCGATTGTTATTAAAGGAGAATATATGACAGAAGATGAAAGAACATGAAAGAAAGGTGGTTGTGTATTTCAAGATTATAAACCAGGTCAAGTAATATACCACTTTACAAACATAGTTATTGGTACAAACCTCCAACTACAAACAATTCCAAGAAATAACTCATCAAAGGTATGATAATTCTTTCCTTACTTTGAGCAGGAGAAGTTAATGGAAACCATCAGTATTAGAAGTGATCACGATGGTATACTTCAATGACCATCTAGGTATGTAAAATGAATAATTTGGGCTTCATTTTGACTGTTGTTAAAACATTTATAATGATGTTAAAATATACCTTGCCTTAAAATATACCCATGACATGCCTTTCTTTTCCATGCCTTGCCTTGCCTTTTCGTTCATTATTTTCCTTCACTTTCCTTGCCATTAGTGCCTTTCCAATCCTTCACTTACGATTCCATGCCTTCCCATGCCTTTCCTTACCATGCCATGCCTTGCATTGACTTACCATGCCTTACCTTTCCTTTCCATGCCTTTCCTTTCCTTTCCATGCCTTGATATGCCTTCCCGTGCCTTTCCATTCCATGCCTCACCTTTTCCTTGCCATTCCCTACCATGCCATGTCTTGACTTGCCATGTCATGCCTTCACTTGCCTTTCCATGCCATGCCTTTCCATGGAATTCCTTCACTTGCCTTGCCATGCCTTCACTTTCCTTGCCTTGCCATTCATTGCTTCCATTGCATTGAAATTCATGCCTTGCCTTGTCATTCATGCTTTGTCGTGCCTTTCCTTTCCATTCATGCATTTCCATTCCTTCACTTCCATTCCATGCCTCCCCATGTATTTCCTTTCCATGATATTTCATGCCTTTCTTTCCCTTTCCATGCCTTGCCATGCCTTGCCTTTCCCTACCATGCCATTCCTTGTCATGCCTTGCCATGTCATTCCTTTCATTTCCATTCCTTTCCATGCCATGCCTTGACATACCATGCCTTTCCATGCCATGCCATGCCATTCATTTCCATGCCTTCACTTTCGTTTCCTTGCCTTCACTTTCCTTACCTTGTCATTCATGTCTTTCCTTTCCTTTCCATTCATGCCTTGCCTTGCCATTCATGCCTTTCCTCCCTTTCCTTTCAATTAATTTCTTTCCATGTATTCACTTTCCATCTCATGCCTTCCCATGCCTTTACTTTCCCTCCCATGCCAATCCATGCCATGCCTTTCACTTCCTTTATATGTCTTTCCATTCCTTGCCTTGCTTTGTCGTGCCTTTCCTTTCCTTTCCATGTCAGGTCTTTCCTTTCCATGCCTTGATATCACTTTCATTACCTTCACTTTCCTTGACTTGCATTAACTTTCCATGCCATGCCTTCCCATGAATTTCCTCTACATACCATGCCATTCCATGCCATTACATTCCTTTCCTTTTCATACCTTTCCTTCACTTACCTTGCCTTGCCTTACCATTCCATGCCTTTCCTTGCCTTGTATTGCCTTGTCATTCCATGCCATGCCTTTCCTTTCCATCTCTTTTCTTGACATGCCTTTCCTTACCTTTCCTTTCATTTCCTTTCCATGCCTTGCCTTTCCTTGTCATTCCATGCCTTTCCTTACCTTTCCTTGCCTTTACATGCCATGCCTTTCCTTTCCATGCCATGCTTTCCAATACCATGCATTTCCATGCCATGCCATGCCATTACATGCCTTTCCTTGCCTTTCCATGCTATGCCTTGCCTTTCCATGCTATGCCTTGCCTTTCCTTCACTTTCCTTTCCTTTCCTTTCCATTCCATTCCTTTTCTTTCCTTTCCTTACCACTCCATCCCATGCCTTTCCTTTCCATGCCTTACCTTTTCTTTCCTTGTCTTTCCTTGCCTTGCCATGCCTTGCCTTTCCTTGACATTCCATGGCGTGCCTTGCCTTTCCTTGCCTTGTCATACCATGCCTTGCCTTTCCATTCAATGCCTTCCCATACCTTCCTTTCCATACTATTCCATACAGTTCCATGTCATTCCTTGACTTTCCATGCCATGCCTTACTTTCACTTTCCTATCCTTTCCTTCACTTTCTTTTCCTTCACTTGCCATGCCATTCCTTCCCATGCCTTTCCTTCCCATTCCTTGTATTTGCATGCCATACCATGTATTTCTTTCACTTTCCTTGACTTCACTTGCCATGTCTTCACTTGCCTTGCCTTTCCTTCACATGAAATTCCATGCCTTGTCATGCTTTTCCTTGCCATGGCATGCCATGCCTTGCCTTTCCATGGATTGACTTTCCTTGCCTTCCCTTTCCTTAACTTTCCTTTCCTTTCCTTCACATTCCTTGTCGTGCCTTGCCTTCACGTCCCCTGACTTTCCTTCACTTCTCTTGCCTTAATTTTCCATGCCATGCCATGCCATTCCTTGCCTTTCCTTCACTTGGATTTCCATGCCATGCCTTTCCATACGATGCCTTTCCATGCCATGCCTTGTCTTTCCTTTCCATTCTGTGCCTTGCCTTGCCTTTCCATTCCATGCCATGCCTTGCCTTGATATTACATGCCATGCCTTACCTTTCCATGCCATGCCTTCCCATACCATGCCTTTCCATGCCTTTCCTTAACTTGCATTGCCATGTCTAGCCTAACAAGGTGTTAAATTGTCATACATATGTAATAAGCACTCAAAAAAACCCTAGTATTGGAGATACTCCAACAAATAGTTTTCCGTTGGACAAAATGAGGGAGAAAGAGATTTATTAACTGAAACTCGATGCTATCAATATAATGCAACTAACAGTTGGCCCATCCGAGTCCTGGTTTTATTTTTATCGCAAGTTGCAACTCGCTTCCTCAATCCATTTAGGGACATGTGGCCAATTTGGTCTAGGGGCATAAAGTCCAAACCCAGTGAAATAATGGAGTTTTGTAAGCTCTCAAAATTTTATTTGGCCAAGGCCTGTGCGACTAATCTACCCACAAATGCTCGACACAGTGTTCTTGAAAACCCACCTCCTCTTCAAAATTTGCACTCCCTCATTGACCAAAACCCTCGTGCGAGAGATACTCAAAAAAACAGTTTTTCAGTGGAAGGAATGACAGGAAAGGTCCCCCCCTAGCTGAAACCTAGTGCTCCGGATCCAACTCAATTGATCGTTCTCCCATCTGAGTCTCAGTTTGAGTTTTATCGCCTGTTGCAACTCACCTCTTCAATTCATTCATGGACATGTGGCCAATCTGGTCCAGGGGCATAAAATCCAAACCGAGTGGCATAACGAAGTTTTGTAAGTTCCCACCAGTCTATTTTTTTGAGGCCCAAACGACTACACTACCCACAAATTCCCGATATAGTGTTCTTGAAAATCGACCTCCTCTTCAGAAATTGCACTATGCCTCATTGACCAAAACCCTAGTGTCGAAGATAATCCAACAAATTATTTTCCAGTGGGAAGAATGACAATGGAGGTCCCCTCATCATTGAAACTCGATGCTCTGGATCCAATGCAACTGAGATTTTTCCCATCCGAGTCCCTATTTTAGGTTTATTGCGAGTTGCAAGACGCTTATTCAAGTTGTTCACACACATATGGCCAATTTGGTTCAGGGGAATAAAATGAAAACCGAGTGGCATAACAGAGTTCTGTAAGCTCCCATAAGTCTATTTGACTAAGGCCCTACGTAACTACACTACCCACAAATTCCCAACACAGTGATCTTGAAAATCGACCTTCTCTTTAGAAATCACACTATGCGTCATTCACCAAAACCCTAGTGTCGAAGATACTCCAACAAATCATTTTTCGGTGGATGGAATGATAGTGGAGACGCCCCCCTAGATGAAACCCAGTGCTACGGATCTAATGCAATTGCTATTTCTCCCATCTGAGTCTTGGTTTGAGTTTTATTGCGATTTTCAACTTGCCTCTTCAATTCATTGACAGACATGTGGCCAATTTGTTCCGGGGGTATAAAATACAAATTGAGTGGCATAAAGGTGTTTCATAATCTCCCGCAAGTCTATTTCTCCAAGGACCACATGATTACACTACCCACAAATTCCTGACACAGTGTTCTTGAAAATCGACACCCTCTTCAGAAATTGCACTATGGCTCATTGATGAAAATCCTAGTGTCGAAGATACTCCAACAAACAGTTTTCTAGAGAAGGGAATGATAGCAGTGGGTCCCCCCTAGCTGAAACTCGATGTTCTGGATCGAATGCAACTGATGGTTCACCCATCTGTGTCCTAGTTTGGTTTTATCACAAGTTACAACTCACCTCCTCCAGTCATTCAGGGACATGTGGCCAATTTGGTCCAGGGGCATAAAATCCAAACCGGACGGCATAACAAAGTTCTTTAATCTCCCAAAACTCTATTTGGCCCAGGCCCAAGCGACTACACTACCCAAAAATACCTAACAAGGAAATGCATACCTTATCATACCATACCATACCATGCAAGGCAATGACAAGGCAATACATACCATATCATACCATGCAAGGCAAGGAAAGACAATGACATACCATACCATACCATACCATACCATACTAGGAAATGGAAAGGAAATGCATAACATACCATACCATACCATACAAAGTAAGGAAATTACATATAAGGCAATGGCAAGGAAATGCATATCAAACCATGCCATTTCCAATGCATGCCATACCATACCATACCATACCTTACTATTTAAATATGCATACCATACCATGCAAAGAAAGACAAGGTCATGCAAGTCAAGGCAAGACAAGGAAATGCAAGACATAGCAAGGCATGGCAAGGAAAGGAAATGCATACCATACCATACCATACATATAGGGAAATGTATACCATACCATACCATACAAGGCAATGCATACCATACCATTTTGAATTTAATATATTATATTATAAATGAATTCTAAGTCTTAAAATTTAATATATTAAAAATTATGACTCCCTTGCAAATATTCTTACGAGTGCAATATTCCATTATGCTCTTTGTGTTTTGAAGTCTTGAATAACAAGGCTACGTGGTAGCTCATTCCAACGAGGTTATAAAGAAAATTGTGGAAAACGTGGTGGAATTGTAAATGAAACGAAGTGTTCGGTGAAAAATGTATATCACGGAAATGTTGTGTGCAACATGTATATCACGTTAGATGGGGTAAAAGTAAATGACAATTGGTAGGCAGAGCAAGAATAAATTTGGAAATTTAAATGCATTTTCCATATGGACTGTTGAAAGATAAAAATATATGATGACATAAAATATATGGTGACAATGCATTTTACATTGTTGAGCACCATTTATTTTAAAATATATAAAAAAAGAAAAGTTTGTAACATATAAAAGAGTAAATGCATTTTCCAAACAGACTGCTGAAGGATAAGAATAAAAGTTTGTAACATATTAAAAATTAAATGCATTTTTCATACAGAGTGTTGAAAGATAAGAATAGAGTTTGTAACATATAAAAATTTAAATGAATTTATATTTTAAATGTGTCAAAGAATAAAATTTTGTTACATACTACTGGAAATTTTGAAATATACAAAAAAAAAAAATATGTTACATATAAACCGGAATTTCAATGCGTTTGTCATGTAGACTGGGATTGGGGCTCCCGCGGACCATTAGAGAAATATGTACAAGAAACAAGATTGTGGAAAGAAGATAGAGTGCAATAGATCCAAAATAAAATAAATGGAAAGGTATACATCTATGTTTAAGACACTAGAATAACTGGGTTGATAAACAAAGAAAGATGCGATGAGAAAATTTGCCTATACGTCTGTGTTTAAGAAACTGGAATGAATGGGTTGATAAACAAAGAAATATGCAATGAGTAAACTTACAGTGAGGGTACATATGAGTCCTTTGGATATTTTCTTATGTCTATCGTTTCCTTGATGTCACCGACGACTGCAGTTTCAAGGACAATTGTCTGTTGTCTTTCGTCGGCGTCCTGCTTCAATTGCATTTCAAGTGATTCTTCAATGTAGCCTCTCATTGGGGTGACATTGATCTCATTCCAGATTTTTATGTTGAAAAGATCGTTTTCTAATTCCTGGAGGTCGATAGAAAGATTAGAGAGAGACTCATGAATTTCCTCATTCTGTACTACATATTTGACTACCCAGTTGTGGACGTGAGCTTGTTCAAATTGAAGGATGTTGTAAAACGTTTCTAGAGACAAGGTCTTAAACAAAGCAACTTGTTTATTGAACTCTTCCGTGGTTAAGGGAAAGGAGTTTGTGATTAAGAGTGGGTCTTCGAAGTCGTTGGTTTTCCTGGATAAGTCTATATTTGACAACTTTGTGAATAATTTATCTTTCTTCGATATGTCTTGTTCACATAACTGAACAATGAGACAAAGGTTGTTTACTTTTTCTTTCCAACATGCATTCAATTGGCCAATCCAATTTTTGTATGGACAATCTTCTTCTCTTCTTTTTATTTCTGTCATATTGTTGAGAATCTTTCCAAAAGGGATGATCGTTTTTAAAAACAAATTTTCTTCATCTTTTAATTCGGCTTGCAAAAGATTGAGCAAGATATGTGCCCTGGTTCAAAGAGAAGTGATGGTTTGTGATATTTTCCATGCCTCGATAACCAGTTCCATTATCTTTTTGATATTGTTCTCCACATATCCTTTACAGGATGTGAGCAGGGTGGATGATTCTTTTACATTGGATGTAGGGGTGGCATGTAATGTACCTCAAAAACTGTCACAAAAAAAATAAAAAAATTGTACAGTTATCCTTGCATAGTTTCGAGATTCAAGCAATTAAGTTTTCTGTTATAAAGCTTGAGTCTAAAAGTTTGTTAGAGACCTTAATATCGTTGATTGTCTTTACTATGCAACTTAAAACTTCCTACTCGACGATACAATGAGTGTATACTCCTCCCTTCAATGCTATTTAAAGTCTTGTAAAAATTACCCATATTTTCTTATTTGATGATGTCTATAACACTAGCATAGGTTTAAGTATATGAGCGACTTGTAAATAGTTATGTTACTTCCATACCTCCCATCGGGGAAATATTCTACATTCAACACACAACAACTCCCAAAACCGCGAAAAGTGACCAGCATGTCGGGATTTCGGAGTTCAGGATTTCACGAGTAAAACAGCCAACATCAACACACAACAACTCCCAAAATCGTGAAAAGTGACCAGCATTCGGGATTTAGGAGTTTGGAAATTCATTACTACAACAACTAATATCAATTAATACAAACCTCCAAAATGCGAAACAAAGGGAAGGTTGGACTAGCGCTTTGAGGTTTCGGGGTTCGGAACTTCATGAGTTCAAGTGTCCCAAACTTCAACATATACGAACTTTCGAAATGCGAAAAGGAAAAGTGGGGCCCGCATTTCAGGGTTTCGGGGTTCGGGACTTCGTGAGCTCAAGTACCCAAACAACAACATATGCAAACTTCCGAAATGCGAAAAAGGAAAAGTGGGGCCCGCATTTCAAGGTTTCGTGGTTCGGGACTTTGTGAGCTCAAGTGCCTAAACAACAACGTATGCAAACTTCCGAAATACGAAAAAGGAAAGGTGGGGCCCGCATTTCGAGGTTTCAGGGTTTGGGACTACGTGAGTCCTAGTTCCCAAACATCAACATAAACAAACTTCCAAAATGCAAAAAAAACATGCCCAGTACTTTGGAATTCCGGGATTCGGAATCCTGTGACTTCAAAAGCCAAAAAATCAAACACAAACAATTCCCGAAATTATGAAAATTAACGTGGACTAACATTTTGGGATTTTAGGATTCAAGGTTTCGGGGTTTCAAATGCCAATCAACCACACACAACAACTCCAGAATTCCGAAAGGTGAAAGGATGTGGGACCAACACTTCGAGATTTTGGGATTTTGGGTTTCGGGTTTTCAAAAAAGCAAACAACAATACACAACAACTCTCGAATTTCGAAAAGCGAAAGGATGTGGGACCAACATTTCGGGATTTTGGGATTCGGGGTTTCGGGGTGTAACAACCCTAGTTGAATATATCCTTAGGGATTATTAAGTAAAAATTAATTAGAAAATTAATTGTCCTAATATAGTTTTAATTAAACAATGATTAGCATTAATAATATTAATTAAATATTAATTTATTAATTAAATATTAATTTATTAATTAAATATTAATTTATTAATTAAATGTTTATAACTTTTGATTAATTAATTAATTACATATCACATTCAATGAAATGGGTAATAAATTAAGGGCTTAATAATTTTAATTATTTAATTAATTGCTTTACGTATGCAGGAGGGGATAAGACATTAATGAAGGGGATAAGACAATAAAGAAGGGGATAAGATATTAGGGAAAGGGGGATAAGGTAATAAAGGAGGGATAAGGAAATTAATGAGGGGGAAGAGAGTCAATGAAAGGGGGATATGATGGGAGGAGTCTTACGGGGGGAGGATTATCATTTTTGGGGAAGAGAAGCATTTTTGGGGAAGGGAAGGGAAGGGAGGATTATCTTTTCTTGGATTTTTTGGTTCTGTGGTGGAGTTCTGCAGTCTTTGAGAATCATTGCAGGGGGCACTAGGTTTCTAGGGGTTTTGGGCACGGGGGCCAGGATTACTTTCGATTTCCTGGAGCTAGGGAGCCGGACATGCTGCTCCTAGCTGGCTGGGAGGTTAGTCAGTTTGGGCAGAGTTGATCAGTGCATCAGGATAGGCAAGGCAGTAGGAAGGCAACATTAGGCTAGGCAAGGCAACAGGAAGGAAACATCAAGCTAGGCAAGGCAGCAGGGAAGGGATAGCCATATCGATGGGAATTAACATCAGAAGCAGGTATTTTATTATGAATTGTTGAGTTATTTTCATCCTGTAGATAGATTTTAATTTCTGCAGAATATTTATTCTTATGATGTGAATGAATAATTTACATATGAGAAGGCAATTATATGTTAATTGTATTAAATTTTGTATTTAATTAAGTAGGGTCTCTACACATGGTATTAGAGCTGTTTGTTTGAAATCTGGGCTTGAGGGTCAAGCTCCAAGCTCTAGCTCCAGCTCCACCTCCTGCAAGCCAAACCCACTAATCTCTATTATATGTAGATCAATATATACATGCTTCCTAGGATAGATGACATTTAGGCATATAAATGGGCATATATAAAAGACATTTATTTA
>JZKD02S0456236.1:800603-812554 GCA_000966675.3 Picea glauca | reverse complement strand
AGGGGTAAGGAAATTAATGAGGGGGAAGAGAGTCGGTGAAAAGGGGATATGACGGGAGGAGTCTTACGGGGAGAGGATTATCATTTTTGGGGAAGGGAAGCATTTTAGAGGGGAGACGATAGTTCTGGTTTCTTTTCTTGGATTTTTTGGTTCTGTGGTGGAGTTATATAGTCTTTGAGAATCATTGCAGGGGACATCGGGTTGATGGGGGGTTTGGGCACGGGGGCCAGGATTCCTTTCGATTTCCTGGAGCTAAGGAGTCGGACAGGCTGCTCCTAGCTGGCTGGAAGGTTAGTCAGTTTGGGCAAAGTTGATCAGTGCATCAGGCTAGGCAAGGTAGCAACAAGGCAGCATCAAGCTAGGCAAGGCAGTAGCAAGGCAGTAGGGAAGGGACAACCATATTGATGGCAATTAGCATCAGAAGCAGGTATTTTATTATGAATTGTTGAGTTATTTTCATGCTGTAGATAGTTTTTAATTTCTGTAGAATATTTATGCTTATGATGTGAATGAATAATTTACGTATGAGAAGGAAATTATATGTTAATTGTATTAAATTTTGTATTTAATTAAGTACGGTCTCTACACAGGATTTCAAAAGTCAACATCCAACATAGAACAACTTCTGAATTGCGAAAAAGATAGGAAAGTGGGACCCACACTTCGGTATTTCGAGGTTTGGAAAAGCAAGGGAACTTCACATAAGTGTAACCCGCAAGTTCCGAATGCTGAAATTCACATTATTTTCATAGCTCTAAGATTTTTTCCTTGTATTGGTATTCTTACTTTCGTTCTGTGAAAACAATAGGGGTAGAAGGATTCTATATCCATTTACTTGACATAATTCTGAAAATCTACACTTATGAGTTTATACGCACAGAAGGGCACAAACGATAATTTTTTTTGTATAAGGTAAATTCTATAATATTCACTTAGAGCCTCTTTTAATCAATGCATTAAACATCAACAGTACTAGATCTGTGCATCTATTTAAATACATGATTAAGAATATCATTCCATCAGAGATTGGTCGTTATAAATGATGTTTCGAGGGATCTGAGTTTGGATTCCTGGGGATTTATCTATAGAGAGGATCTGCCTCATTGACGTTAATCTCCTCCTTTCCTTACTTAATTATAGAAATATAATTACAGATTTCCTTCACATATATTCCCCACAACAAACAAAATGGAAAACGTTACAGTTCTGATTTAGTCAATACAATGCATCAGAAAAATCATTCAGATAGAGAATGGACGTCATTCCAGTTCGGATTTAATATGACATCGAAGTAAAAACATAGACATTCATGATAGAGAGGGGTAGATCAACATATCTGAATCCAATCCGCGGGAAGACAAAGGGCACAACCACGTTCCTCCCAACTGTAGAATAGGGCAGCCAAAGTCACTTGCCCGATTCACCCCCTAGCTTGACCATGAATCCATGAGGGTGAACTTGGAAACTCCTCCTCAACAATGTCCTTCAATTCCAACAGTTATCCTCTTGCCTCACACTTACTCAATAGTGCTCATAAGAACAAGGCGATTCTATTTCAACAAGATCCTCTTGCCTCACACTCAATCTGTAGTGCTCATAACAGCAAGAGAGCTCAGAAATCCTTTCTCCGCATACTTGGCAGCGTCCTGCCTCCTCGCATATGCTATTTATCCATTTTTTTGCCTAGGTATTTTCCCTCCTTTGGGGATTTTCGCAGCTTTCTTAATCCCTGATTTTTAGGGGCTGCCAATGGCCAAATATCTGATTTGCCACTTGTAATCATCAGCCCAGAGGCAGTTCCAACTTGTTCCCCACTCATGGAGTCATGGTCAGCTAATTTTTTAACATGGTTGTTCCATTTTTCCTCCTGTAGTTAATATAAATATTCTGTTGTGATACAAGTGTCATAGTCAAATATTTAGTTGAGTCCAAAAAGGTCTCTGCCCAACAGTCACAATAATTAAATACAATTATTAAATTCGAAAATCGGAATTTCCATAAATGGAAAAAAAATTCCAGATTCGAATTTGCCAAAAATGAAAATAAATTTCCAACACACTAAAATAAAAATATTTATTTATGGGGGATGTCATATCCTTTCCACCTTCAGTAAAACACTGTCCTCAGTGTTTGTTCCTTTCTTGGAAAAGGATTGGATAAGATTTCCGCAAATGTCCCTCCAATTCCCAAGTGGCCTCCTCAGGCCTAAAGTGCTTCCATTGCACCTTTACCTGAGGTACGACTCTGTTCCAATGTGTTATTTCTCTCCAGTCCAGAATGCATAGGGGTTCCACCTGGAACATGCCCTCGAGTTCCACCTGCACCAAGTTCCAATCAATCATATGAGTAGGGTCATGAATATACTTTTTCAACAAAGAAACATGAAATACATTATGAATTCTTAGATTGGCTGGAAGTGCAAGCTAATATGCTACGGGTCCAATTCGAGCTAGTATCTCGAAGGGCCCAAAAAACATGGGTTCTAGCTTAGCACATTTCCCCAACTTCATCGAGCTTTTTTGGGCTTTGACCTTCAAATAATCATGGTCTCCCACTTGAAATTCCAAGTGTCTTCTTTTCTGATCCGCATAACTCTTCTGTTTGTCCTGTGCTTCTTTCAAGTTTTGTTGTACTTTCTTTACCATGTTCTCCATTTCTTGGAGTATCTCTGGTCCAACCATGAGTCTTTCAGCCGGGTTATCCCAACTAATTGGAGTTGTACACTTTCGGTTGTACAGTAGTCGAAAGGGCTCAACTTAGTCAAAGTTTGGTACCCATTGTTATATGCAAATTCTACCAAGCATAGGTAGTCTTCCCACTTGTTCGACTTTGTTCTCACATACATGTGAAGCATATCCTCTATGATTTGGTTTGTCCTTTCGGTCTATCCATCCGTTTGTGGATGATAACTCGTACTGAAATTCAAATTAGTATTTAGCCCTGCAAACAATTCCTTCCAAAAAGCGGATGCGAATTTTACGTCTCTATCTGAAATCACCATTTTAGGAATACCATGCAGTCTAAAAATTTCTTTCATGAATATTTCAGGGATATTAATAGCTTTAAAAGTAGACTTTACAGGAATATAGTGTGCGGACTTACTGAGTTTATCGATTACACCATGATTGAATCATTTTGTTTCTGAGTTTTAGGAAAACCTGTTATAAAGTCTAGCGATATGGTCTCCCATTTCCATTTTGTTACTGGTAATGGCTATAATAGGCCGGCTGGATGCTGGTGTTCAGCCTTAACCTACTGAAAATATTGGCACCTAGACAAGTACTCTACTGCTTCGTCCTTCATATTAGGCGAGTAAAATAGTTTTCTGAGTGTTGTTATTGTTTTCTAGTAACCAAGATGGACAAAGTATGGTTTCTTATGCACTTCGTCTAAAATAGTTAATTTTAGCTCTGCTGAATCAGGTATGTAAAGTCCTTTTAAAAATCTTAATAGTCCCTTCTTGTCGATACTTATATCTGGTTTATCTGAGTTTGCGATACTATTTTGAAATTCTGCCATTATCTTAGTGTAATTACCATCGTTGATACCTACCGTCCTTATTTTTTGTTATAGATCACTTTCTTCCCTACTGATGTTTATCTCAAATAACCCATGGATTCTGCGGCTTAAAGCATCTGCTACTTTATTTTCCTTACCCTTGATATGTCTGACCTTGAAGTCAAATTCGCTCAGGAAGGCTAGCCACCTTGCTTGTCTTGCATTAAGGTCTGGTTGGTTAAACAAATATTTCACCTCGCTATTATCCGTCAATAGTAAGAATTTTTTTCCCATTATATAGTGTCGCCACATTTTTAAGGCATGTATTACTGCTGCCAATTCTAAGTCATGAGTGAGGTAATTTTGCTCGTGTTGCTTTAATTTCCGAGACTCATAACAAATCACGTTCCCTTCTTGAGTTAGAACACCACCTAGTCTCTCTTTACTTGCATCAATGCATACTGTGAAGTATTTATCTGGGTCTGCTACCTTCAAGATGGGCGTCGATGTTAATAATTCTTTTAACTTGTTAAAACTGTCTTGACACTTTTGCGACCGGTTAAACTTGGTCCCTTTCTTTTGTAGTGACGTGATAGGGTAGGCTGTCTTGGAGAACCCTTCTATAAATCTGCGATAATATCCGGTGATTCCCATGAATGACCAGATATCTGCCACATCCTTAGGCACTAGCCATTCCATAATGGCTTTTATCTTTTCGAGGTCTACGACAATACCTTCCAAGGAAATGACATGTCCTAAATATTGTATTTCTTTTTGATAAAAATCACATTTGTCAAATTTTGCGTATAGTTTGTGTTTCCTTAGTGTTTGCAGAACTATTCGTAAGTGTTCATCATGTTACTCCTCTATTTTAGAATAGACCAGAATATCGTCGATAAATACTACTACGAACTTGTCTAAGTACTGGCTGAAAATGTTGTTCATCAAGCACATAAATGTGGTTGGTGCATTAGTGAGTCCGAAAGGTATGACTACAAACTTGTAGTGTCTGTATCTTGTTTGAAAAGCTGTTTTGTTAATGTCCTGGTCTTTTATCCTAACTTGATGATATCCGGATCATAAATCCAATTTTGAGAAGATCTTGACCCCCCCAACTTGATTGAACAGATCATTTATCCTGATTAAGGGGTATTTGTTCTTAATGGTTACTTTGTTCAGTTGTCTATAATCGATACATAGTCTTAGAGTACCATATTTCTTTTTCACAAAGAGGACTGGTGCTCCCCATGGTGAGACACTTGGTCTAATATACTCTTTATCCAACAATTCCTGTAATTGTATTTTTAATTATGTTAGTTATGGTAGACTCATTCGGTAGGGTGCTTTTGAGATAGGGGCTGATCCGGGTAGTAAGTCTATGGATAAATGTATTTCTCTCCTAGGAGGCAATTCTGGTATCTCATCAACAAACATGTCTCTGAATTCACGTAGGACAGCAAAGTCTTCTAACTTGGGCTTATCTTATTTTTCTAATAGATTCGTTACTTGGATGGCATAAACTTGACATCCCTTTCTAATACATTTCTTGAGTTGCATCGCTGAAACTTGTCTGACTGATACAGGTTTTGGTATGCCTTGGGATGTTCTAACAGTGCCAAAATTATCTTTATAGCTAAGTATCTTTGTATAACAATCTAGTACTTCTTTGTGTTGTTCCAACCAATCCATCCCAATAATCATATCATAAGACCCTAGTGGTAGGATGTTCAGATTGGTCCTTATCTTTTGATCATCTAAGTTGAACTCAAGGTTATAAATAAAGTTAACTACCTTTCTTTTAGCACATGTTGCTAGTTGTACAAGCCAAGATTTTTCATGCTTTTGTTTCTTAAGTTTATTCGATTCTACTACATTGGGAGTAATATAACTTAATGTAGCTCCAGGGTCAATTAAAACAGAAATTCGGGTGTCGTGGATTTTACCTTTGACTTCTACCACCGAGGACTGGTGGTCAACTTGTCGACCATCTATGGCTTCATTTATCCGATGCAAACTTCTGCCCATGTCACCCACTGTCGAGGCTTCCTGCAAATTGTGAACAATAGTTATGTTTGCTACAATTAAGCGGACAATTCCTCCTTAGATGAGGCTCTCCACACTCCCAACATTTTAATGGCTCGCAAGAGTTGTCCCCAAACATCTTCTTACCCAGGTTTACCGGTTTACCACTCCCTTGCGTGTTCGAATGATTGGAGTGAAAATCCTTCCTTGGGAAACTTTTTGCTACATTCCGATAAGGAGCTGGCTAGTATCCCTTCTTCCACTGGTTTATTCCATATTGCTTCTTATCCTTCCAGGTCTTGGGAAACTCTACCCGTTGTTTATACTAGTCATAGCACATTCGTTCTTTCCCGAATGCCTCAGTCAAGGATTTGGGGTTGTCAAACTCAATTCTGTCCCTGTAGGACTGTGGTAAACAGCTTCAAAATTATTGGATTTTTACCTTATCCTCCCGGATGTATGGTACAAACCTTAATAGTTCCATAAATTTATTTATAAGGCCCTCCATCATCATTTGTCTGAGTCGTAACTCTTAGAATTCTTTCGTTTCCCTTTCATAATATCTTTCAGAAAGGTATTGTTTCTTAAAATACTTCTTAACGTCAGACCATTCCAACTGTTTCTCCTTTAGGCCCTTGGCCAATTTCAGGTCCTGCCACCAAATGATGGACTTCCCCTTCAGATTGTAGATGGCCATTCTGATCTTCATGTTGCTGAAATAGTTGTAGATTTGGAAGTATTTTTTGATGTCCAACAACCATGCCTTGACTTCTTCTCCTGTCCTGGATTCTCCATCACAAGTAGCTGGTCTAATCTTTTTAAATTCTCCTTCAAGGTGGTCTGTTTGTTTTCTTTTTCTGTCCGGTATGGTTTTGTCTTTAGATGAAGGTGTCACTTCAGATGAACTGTCTCCTTTTTTTGTTTTCGCACCATAATTCTTGGAGGCCCTTTTGCTGACCTCTTCCTCATGGTTATCATCTTTTGGACTTTTCTTTCTTACTATACTACGCAACAAGACTTCATTAATCTCTTGCTATTCCTATTGTGCCTTCTTTAATTTTTCATTGTCGGCCTTGAAAACCTGTAGTTCAACAATAAGGTTCCTCATTGTTTCCAACACCTCTGTGGGTGAGCTTCCATCACTGTTCTGTCTTGGATCTCCAGGAGGTCCTTGTTGTGGATTCTCTTCCACCCTGATTTCTGCACCTTCTTGAACTTCCATTATTCAACACAAAACAAAAAATCTTTTTGCTTGTAATCCACAAGATTTATTAGTTTTTTTTAGAATATATACTAAGAAATCAATGTGGCCCTATTCAGGCCCAGTGTTGTAACTTTTTCTCTGATACCATATGTAATGTACCTCAAAAACTGTCACACAAAAAAAATATTTTTTTGTACAATTATCCTTGCATAGTTTCGAGATTCAAGCAATTAGGTCTTCTGTTATAAATATTGAGTCTGAAAGTTTGTTAGAGACCTTATTGTTGTTGATTGTATTTACTATGCAACCTAAAACTTCATACTCGATGATACAATGAGTGTATACTCCTCCATTCAATGTTATTTAAAGTCTTGTAAAAATTACCCATATTTGCTTATTTGATGATGTCTATAACACCAACACAGGTTTAAGTATATGAGCGACTTGTAAACAGGTATGTTACTTCCATACCTCCCATCGGGGAAATATTCTCCATTCAACACACAATAACTCTCGAAACCGTGAAAAGTTACCAGCATGTCGAGATTTCAGAGTTCGAGATTTCGCGAGTTCAACAGTCAACATCAGCACACAACAACTCTCGAAATCACGAAAAGTGACCAGCATTTAGGAGTTTGGAGTTTGGGATTTAGCGACTACAAAAACTAATATCAACTGATACAAACCTCTGAAATGAGAAACAAAGGGAAGGTTGGATTAGCGCTTCAGGGTTTCGGGGTTCGAAACTTCGTGAGTTCAAGTGTCCCAAACTTCAACATATACAAACTTTCGAAATGTGAAAAGGAAAATTGGGGCCCACATTTCTGGGCTTCTAGGTTCAGGACTTCGTGAGCTCAAGTACCCAAACAACAACATATGAAAACTTCCGAAATGTGAAAAAGGAAAAGTGGGGCCCGCATTTCGGGGTTTCGGGGTTCGAGACTTCATGAGCTGAAGTACCCAAACAACAACGTATGCAAACTTCTGAAATACGAAAAAGGAAAGGTGGGGCCCGCATTTTGGGGTTTGAGACTTCGTGAGTCCCAGTGCCCAAACATCAACATAAACAAACTTCCGAAATGCGAAAGAAACATGCCCAACACTTCGGGATTTCAGGATTCGTAATGCCGTGACTTCAAAAGCCAAAACATCAAACACAAACAATTCGCGAAATTACGAAAAAGAACATGAACTAACATTTCGGGATTTCGGGATTCAGGGTTTCAAATGCCAATCAACTACACACAACAACTCCCGAATTTTGAAAGGTGAAAGGATGTGGGACCAACACTTCGGGATTTCGGGATTCGGGGTTTCGGGTTTTCAAAAAAACAAACAACAATACAGAACAACTCCCAAATTCCGAAAAGTGAAAGGATGTGGGACCAACACTTTGGGATTTCAGGATTTGGGGTTTCAAAAGTCAACATGCAACATAGAACAACTTTCGATTTGTGAAAAAGATAGGAAAGTGGGACCCACACTTCGGGATTTTGGGCTTTGGAAAAGCAAGGGAACTTCGCATAAGTGTAACCCGCAAGTCCCGAATGCCGAAATTCACATTATTTTCATAGCTCTAATATTTTTTCCTTGTATTGGTATTCTTACTTTCGTTCTATGAAAACAGTAGGGGTAGAAGGATTCTATATCCGTTTACCTAACAGAATTCTGAAAATATATGCTTAAGAGTTTATACGCACAGAAGGGCACAAAGAATAAAAATTTCTATATAAGGTAAATTCTATAATATTCTCTTAGAGCCTTTTTTAATCAATGCATTAAACGTAAACAATACTAGATCTGTGCATCTATGTAAATACATGATTAAGAATATCATTCCATCAGAGATTGGTCATTATAAATGATTTTCAGAGGGATCTGAGTTTGTATTCCTGGGGATTTATCTACAGAGAGGATCTTCCTCATTGACGTTAATCTCCTCCTTTCCTTACTTACTTATATAAATATAATTACAGATATCCTTCACATATATTCCCCACAACAAACAAAATGGAAAATGTTACAGTTCCGATTTAGTCAATACAATGCATCAGAAAAATCATTCAGACAGAGAATGGACATCATTCCAGTTCGGATTTAATATGACATCGAAGTAAAAACATAGCCATTCATAATAGAGAGGGGTAGATCAACATATCTGAATCCAATCCACGAGAATACAAAGGGAACAACCACGTTCCTCCCAACCATAGAACAGGGCAGCCAAAGTCACTTGCCCGATTCACCCCCTAGCCTGACCATGAATCCATGAGGGCGAACTTGGAAACTCCTCCTCAACAATGTCCTTCAATTCCAACAGTTATCCTCTTGCCTCACACTTACAGGCGATTCTATTTTAGCAAGCTCCTCTTGCTTTATACTCAATCCGTAGTGTTCATAACAGTAAGAGAGCTCAAAAATCCTTTCCCCGCATACTTGGCAGCATCCTGCCTCCTCACATAGGCTATTTATCCATTTTTGTACCCACGTCTTTTCCCTCCTTTGGGGATTTTCGCGACTTTCTTAATCCCTGATTTTCAGGGCTACCAATGGCCAAATCTATGATTTTCCACTTATAATCATCAGTCCAGAGGCAGTTCCAACCTGTTCCCCACTCATGGAGTCATGGTCAGCTGATTTTTTAACATGGTTGTTCCATTTGTCCTCCTGCAATTAATATAAATATTTTGTTGTGATACAAGTGTCATAGTCAAATAGTTAGTTGAGTCCAAACAGATCTCTGCCCAACAGTCACAATAATTAAATACAATTATTAAATTCGAAAATCAGAATTTCCATAAATGGCAAAAATTTTCTAGATTCGAATTTGCGAAAAACGAAAATAAATTTCCAGCACACAAAAATAAAAATATTTATTTTGGGGGGATGTCAAATGACAAGCATGGCTATTGCCAAAGGATTGACAAACAATGGCATAGGAATGAAAATTTCTTCCAATTCCTTGACTCGCTCCTTCAATTTGGCATTCTCAGTCTCGATGCCTCCAATGGAATCATGAAGCGCTTGTCCGGTCGCGTTGTGAAGTTGACAGATTTGGGATGGCCACATGTTGGCAACGTCAACCTCTGAACGAGATTTGCCTTCCTTATTTTTAACATATTTTTTCTCAATTATCATTTTTTTGTTCTGGCTATCAAAAACAACGCTCTGGAAAATGAAGGATTCATCTATGTCAAAATTTTGGGTAACAAATATGTCCATTGGATGGCATCTCCGAGCTGATCAAGGAAGGGAACATGGTATCCAGAGTAGTGTCAAGTTCCATGTTCTCACTCTGAATTTCCGGCTCTTCCGCGTGCCCCATTTTTTTTTCTCTTCTTCTCTACTGGAAGCTTGTGAGAACTATCAATTTTAGAGTGAGGAGGGTCGTTATCTCCTCCTCTGTTTCAATAACTATGGATTTCTTTGTTGCTGCGATGGGTCATTGGAGCGATGCTCCAAGATGTCGTAATTTTTGGAATGGTATTTGCGGATTGGACACTCTTGTCACCGGGGCCTTTCCCCTGCTGCATGTACAATTTAGTGCAGCTTTGCACTATCTCTACGTCATCGGTATCAGAGGCAGGACCGTTTTCGCTACTATCTTTGTTTTTGGGAAGGTGTTTATTTACAAAACAATCGTCGAGGCCAAGTGTTTGTAAATGTTTTCTAAAAATATCATAGGGGTCAAATCCTCTTATGTATTCAACATATCTAAGGTTGGACATGCTAAAATGTGCTGCAAAATCGTCAATTTTGTTGACGTTTTTCAACACAAAATCCCCTCTTTTCCAAGGCAGAGGAATGAACTATTTGTTTTTCTTCCTTTGGAGCAGATGGAACCAGTAGTTGTATTGGCGTGCTACTTCTGCAACAAAAATTCTGTCTGTAATGTGATATGGAAGGAGAGCGGGCTATTCCGTAGAGCCAAACATTCTTATGATAGTGAATTATCCAAATGTTCGAGTGTCCCCTTTTTGTCCAAAAAACTAGTTGCTTGTTCAGATATGTGGGGAGCATATTCTCCTAACAACAAAAATTTGAAAACAGACAGGAAGCCATTAAAAAACTCATAAAAACAGTGGGAATCCTTGTGCTTCCACAAGGCCTCGTACCAGAACTTTACTGGGTGGAATTCACAGTTGACATTCTTGGACAAAGACAGTTGCGGAAATCGACAGGAATGTGCTATTGCAAAAACTAAATAAGATGACATATAAAATTTCTTTTTCCTTTTGTAGATTGACAATTGGGAAGAGATTTCATAGGAAATTAACCTGCCCCAATAAAAAATGGCTTGTTCATTGACTGTGAAATACAAAATATAAAGAGCCATGCAGGAAATAGTACCTGTGGACTCCTGTCCCATTATTCTTGTAAACAATCAGGAAATTTCGCGAAATGGATTTCTAAATGAACTAACCTGGATGCTTGTAATATCTTCAGGAACTAGATTCAAGTTTTGCAAGATAAGGGGAAAGAGGTCCAATCCGTTATTATGATTTACTAGGAACTATTTGCAATCCTCTCCTTTGAACATCAATGTTGGCTCCATCAATTTCAGCAGCTGGCGGAAGACCTGATGTGAAAAATAAACAAAAGTGCAGTCCTGCAGTGGAATAATTCTTTTCTCTACAATATATTTATCGATGCACCAAGAGACCAGGTCCTTACATTCAAAAACCTCAGGGACATAGCGTGCATGGGAAATCTCGGAGGTCCAAATTACTTGGTTCTCTGCGGCAGAGGTTGAGTAATAAGAAAATGCCTTGGACCATTGGATGTTCTGGTCCTCACGCCTAAAGATGTTCACTGTATCTCCTCAGAACTACTCTCGAGCTGATGTCATAGGTTTATGAGAATATTTCTTTGTTGTAGATGATGGTTTAAATGAACAGTTAGAGTTGATAATGTAACTTTTCGCTAAATCTTGGTTAAATGCTTATGAATGGGAAATCTCCTCGAGCCTTTCGCTGATTAATGACAATCTGTATTGGTGGTGCATGATGAACTGTTAGCAGTAAAGTTTATTTATTTCATATTTAGAAATGTGAAGGTGGCGGATACGGTGAAGATAAATTAAGGAATGGAGGTTTTGTGAACGTGTGAAGGCCACGCCATGTGAACGAGATTTCATGATTTAATATAATTCCCCCATAAATTTTTGTTTAATGCACATCAATATGAGATGTCATTGAGCCTTTTGCCCATCAATGACAATCTATAT
>JZKD02S0456236.1:781444-800492 GCA_000966675.3 Picea glauca | reverse complement strand
ATATAACCTTTTATTTTCTTTTATTATGGACAAGTGCGAAGGTGACGGAGACGGCGAAGAGAAAGGAAAGAATGGAAAGCTCTAAAAAGTGATCGGACGGGATTCAAAAGAGGGTTATGGGGATAGTCAGGATAACCGAGTGTTGCACAGTGAAATTTTATGTTTCGTAAGTTTTAAATGAAAAATGTGTAAAACAGAAGAGATCATGATGGGGTAGTTCGATGGTCGGTTTGTATATTTGCAGAATTCCGGAAAAGTGGATAAGTATGGAATAGGGAAATTTCTAATTGCATGCGTAGCAATAAGATCTTATATATAATTTCCAACTGCTATTATCAAAGGGGCATAGGCACATGAAACAATGACTACGAACTGAATATTTCGTCAACCCGCCAAATTGGCGATTTGCCAAAGAAATTTGAACAAATGGCGAAGTATGGAAAGTGAACAGACGGGCTTCAAAATGGGAACCATAATACCGAAGAGGGTATGATCTAAGAACGATTTCAAGTTTTTATATCTGTCAATTTTTATATCGTGGAGCTCCGAATGCTGTTTGGAGGTCATGGAAAACTAGAAATGAAATGTTGAATTGACCACCGTGCAAGTCCGCCTATCAATTTGTATATCGCAGAACTCTGGGTGCAGGTTGTGGGACAAGGAACAATAGAGGGTCAATTTAAAGAAAGGGGAAGCGGTCATTGGAAATGCATGAATCCGTGAAGCTGCACAACAAGGCATTTTCCGAAAAAAAATGATTAAGTAACCAGAAAGAGAAACTAGAGGGAATAAAAGAGTGGGGAAATAGAAAAGCGAAGGCAGTTTTGGTAAGTGCGAATCCATTTCAAGGAAGCCCCATTGTTGCAAAACCATGATTTTTTACTAATTGTTAGCAAATGCTTTGTTCAATATTAGATTTTATTGCAACCTCTGCGTGTAACTATGTTCTTGATACATTCTTCCATGACTGTAACATATTAACTTAACTACTAAACTTCATATTCTACTAATTGCCAGCAAATGATTTGTTCAAGATTAGATTTTATTGGAACGTGTGGGTGTAACTGTGTTGTTCATTTCTTCCATGGGTGCAACATATTAAGTCAAGTATTAAATATCTTGCATAATGGGTTGTTAGCATTAAAACTTAATAATTGCATGTATAGAAACAAGAATAACAATTTTGTTGCAACATTGTACATTGGTATTAGTAAACAAAATATCAAAGAATTACGAGAGCACCGAACCACGCAAGTTAGAATATGTGTTAAACCTAGAAAAGAGGCAACAATGAAGAGTCGAAGGAAATTTTGTTTTGATAGCAAATCCATTTAAAAAATTAAGAAAAACACCAAGTATTGTACATCTATCCTTAGAAATTGGACCCAGTTCTTCGAGCCAAAACATTGAAGGTATCTGCGACAAACTCTGGCACGGTATCCGCAGTATGCAACATGTAAATGGTTGCAAGGCAAGTGGAATAATTGTTAGCTGAAACCACCTCTGCATAGTCCAAAACAATTCAGTAGCACAACTTGCATGTGCAGTTCCAGAGGCCCAAATTAGTCCATTTTGGGCAGAAGGAGATGACTAGTAGGGAAATGCCTTCCAGCCTTCCAGCAGCGAGAGTTTTGTACCTGATTCCCGAAGATGTTAATCAATAATTTTTGGGCTTGAAATATATCTCTGGGGGCATCAACATATTATTGTTTTACAGTGAAACTCTTCCTCTCAGAAAAGACTAATTTGGAAGTCTGGAATTCCTACTTTTGCCCTGCAAAGTGGATGTTTTGTTTACCATTGGTTTCTTTTCTGAAACTCCTTTTGGTGTTGTCATGACCGCCATCACTGAGCCGAGAAGATCCGTTTTTTATGATTCATTTCAATTTGGGTGCAGGAATGGGAATATTCTTTGCATTTTCATCATCCATTATCGTATCATCGTCCATCAGATCATCTTCTTTCGGCTCAGAATTTATGGCATCAACTTCTGCGACATGCATGAATCCAACTGGGCAGGTTCTCTGAGCATCCAGGGTTGCGATGGAATTTTTTGGCTTTAAATTTATCTCTCGATGTACCAAGGGACCATTTTCCTATTTTTCTCTTGGGTGGAGGGAGATGAATAGTAAGAATATGCCTTGAAATAGTGGAACATCTAGCCATTATGCCCCAATGTGTTTTCTGTGTGTGGAGAGAACTGTTGCCAGAAGTTATTAAGAATTTTCATTTGCTCGAGGTGATGTTTGAAATTAAAATCAGGGATGGATAATATAACCCTCCGCAAATTATGGTTTAATGTGTATCAATGGAATATCTCCTCGAGCCTTTCGTTGATCAATGATAATTTCCAGTGTTTGTGTAGAATAAACTATCACCATCACAACTCAGTAATTTCACAATTAGAAAAAAGTGTGAAGGCGGTAGTGACAGTGAAAATAGATTAGGAATTAGAAGTTTATTAAAAGAGCCAACCCGTCGGCGCACAAAAAAAGAAGATTGCATCGCCTTTGAAATGAATACATGGAAAGGATAATATAGTTGTGCGTAAATCTTAGTTTAATTCGTAGTAATGAAAAATCTTCTCTAGATTTCTGGACATTAATGACAATATTAATGGTTCCTGCAGGATGGATACTAGCATTAAATCTTAATTATTGCACATCTAGAAACAAGCATGAAGGCAACGGTGATGGGGAAACCGATTCCAAGAAATACCAAAGTATGGAAAATAGTCGGGCGGTTTACAAAATAAAAATGGCAGAAGATATACCTAGGAGACATGAAGGGCCAATGGTCATATTGTATCTCAGTGACAGATATCGGTCGTCAATTTGTATGTCATGGAATTTGTAAATTTAAAAGTGGACCTGCGGGCTAGCTGGCTCAACATTGCACTTTCATTGTTCAGTGTCCTCCAAATAGCACTAGGAGTTCCACGATAGATAGATTGACAGATGGAATCGAGGGCTGGCGCGTTCAAGATTTCCATTGTTTACGGATGCCAATCCCTATGAACTATCTAACATATCTAAAAACATTATTTTCAATACTAAATTATTAATATTACATATTGATAATTTATAACATATTATCAATAAACATAGTAAACATGCACTTTTATAAAGTATGGACATGATATTTTATAGAACATATGCAGATACCTCATTCCATACTTAGGCACTTTTTCGATTGCGGGTTCTCAAACTGGCAGGCTGAAAATTGAGCCTCTATTGTTCTGTGTCCTACAAATAGCACCTACACTTCTGAGATATACAAATTGACAAGCGGAATTGCGAGTTGGTTGGTCCATATTGGAGAATTTAATTAGACGAGAAAGTTTTTACAATCTGGTTGGCTGAGTGATATAAAAGTATTCCGACAAATGGGAAATACATGGTAAACATGTACTTTTATAAAGTATAGACATGACATTAAATAGAACATATGCGAATCCCTCATTCCATACTTGGGCACTTTTTGGATCGCAGGTTCGCAGCCTGGCGGGCTGGAAATTGAGTATCTATTGTTCTGTGTCCTACAAATAGCACCTACACTTCCACGATATACAAATTGATAGCCATAATTGCGGAGATGAGTCTCTATATAAAGTATGGATATAAGATTTTATAGAGCATATGCAGATCCCTCATTCCATATATAGCCACTTTTTAAATCGCGGGTTTGCAGCCTGGTGGGCTAAAAATAGAGTCTTTATTGTTCCGTGTCCTACAAATAACACCCATAATTTCGCAGTACACAAATTGACAGGAGGACCTATGGGTTGCTTGGTTGAATATTGCATTTTTATTGTTCTAGAACATATGTGGATCCCTCATTCCATACTTGGGAACTTTTTGGATCGCGGGTTCATGGCTTGGCGAGCTGAAAATTAAGTATCTATTGTTTGGTGTCCTACAAATAGCGCCTAGACTTTAGTGATATACAAATTGACAGGAGGTCCACACACTTTTTGGATCGCGGGTTCGTGGCCTGGCAGGCTCAAAATTGAGTATGTATTGTTCTGTGGCCTACAAATAGCACCTACACTTCCACAATATACAAATTGACAGCCAGAATTGCGCAGATGATTCTCTATATAAAGCATGGACATGAGATTTTATAGAACATATGCGGATCCCTCATTCCATACTTAGGCACTTTTTTGATCGTGGGTTTGCGGCCTGGCGAGCTAAAAATAGAGTCTCTATTGTTTCGTGTCCTACAAATAACATTGAGACTTCTGCGATATACAAATTGACAAGAGAACCTATGGGCTTCTTGGATGAACATTGCATTTGTATTGTTCTAGAACATATGCGGATCCCTCATTCCATACTTGGGCACCTTTTGGATCGTACGTTCGGTGTTCTACAAATAGCACCTAGACTTTCGCGATATACAAATTGACAGGCGGCCCAGGCACTTTTTGGGCCGCGGGATGAAAATTGAGTATCTATTGTTCTATGTCCTACAAATAGCTCCTACAGTTCCATGATTTACAAATTGACATCCGGACTTGCAGAGATGAGTCTCTATATAAACTATGGACATGAGATTTTATAGAGCATATGCGGATCCCTCATTCCATACTTAGCCACTTTTTTTATCATGGGTTCGCGGCCTGGTGGGTTGAAAATAGAGTCTCTATTGTTCTGTGTCCTACAAATAACACCCAAACTTATGAGATATACAAATTGACAAAAGGACCTACGGGCTTCTTGGTTGAACATTGCATTTGTATTTTTCTAGAACATATACGGATCCCTCATTGCATACTTGGGCACTTTTTGGATCGCGGGTTCGTGGCCTGGCGTGATGAAAAATAAGTATCTATTGTTTGGTGTCCTACAAATAGCATCTAGGCTTCCGCGATACACAAATTGGCAGGCGCTCCATGCACTTTTTGGATCCCAGATTCGTCTCTTGGCGGGCTGAAAATTGAGTATCAGCTAGACTTGCGGAGATATACAAATAGCACCTAGACTTCCGCGATATACAAATTAACAGGTAGACTTGTGAACATGAGTCTCTATATAAAGTATGGACATGAGATTTTATAGATCATATGCAGAGTCTCTATATGGACATGAGTTTCAACATTGCAATTTCATTGTTCTGTGTTCTCCAAATAGCACTCAGAGTTCTGCGATATACAAATTGACAGATGGACTTAAGGGTTGGAGAGTTCAAGTTTTCCATTGTTTACAGGATGCTAATCCCTATCAACTATCTAACATATCTAAAAACAAAATTTTCAATACTATATTATTAATATTAAATTTTGATATTGCATAATTTAATTAGACGAGAAAGTTTTTGCAATCTGGTCGAGCGACTGATATAAACGTTTTTCAACAAACGAGCAATGCATAGTAAACATGTACTTTTAGAAACTATGGAAAAGATATTTTATAGAGCATATGTGGTTCCCTCATTCAATATTTAGCCAATTTGTTTGATCGAGGGCTCTCGGCTTGGCTAACTAAACATTGGAATTTCATTGTTCTGTATCTTCCAAATAACACTCGGACTTCTGCGATATGTAGATTGACATATGGAATCAAGGGCTGGTGGGTTCAAATTTGCCATTGTTTACGGATGGAAATGTCTATCAACTACCTAACATATCTAAAAATATTAATTTCAATACTAAATTATTAATATTACATATTGATATTGCAGAATTTAAGTAGACGACGAAGTTTGTTCATTTTGGTGGACCGACTGATATAAAAATTTTCTGACAAATGAGAAATACATAGTAAACATGTACTTTTATAAAGTATGGACATGAGATTTTATACAGCATATGCGGATTCCTTATTTCATACTTAGGCACTTTTTGGATGGCGGGTTCACGGCCTGGCGGGCTGAAAATTGAGGTTTTATTGTTCTGTGGCCTACAAATAGCACCGAGAGACCCCGATAAACTATCTAAAAATGCCATTTTTTACAGATGCTAATCACTATCAACTATCTAACATATCTAAAAACATTATTTTCAATACTAAATTATTAATATTAATTTTTGATATTGCAGAATTTAATTAGATGAGGAAGTTTGTACAATTTGGTCAGGTGACTGATATAAAAGTTTTCGGAGAAATGAAAAATACATAGTAAACATGTACTTTTAGAAACAAACAATATTGTAACTTCACATGCAATCCTATAACAATTTTTCATGCAACTATTTTCTTTCATGGCAGGACTGGAGCAGCAGCAAAATCTCACAGAATAACAGATATCGACCTCCGCAGACATGGAAAATAACACAACTGCATGTAGACTTGTGGGTGCAGGGGATGAACACTGCAAAGTGCCCCAAATAAACAATAATAATCCAAAAAAAAGGAAAAAATAAAAGCTCCAACAACCATCGTTGCACCCCAACCCTGGACGGCCGAATCAAACAAAAGAAAACAACAAGGACCAAATTTTGGCGGATTCAAAATTGCAATTGTTTAGGGATGCTCATCCTATCTAACTTTATCTAAAAACATTATTTTCAAATACTAAATTGTTAATATTAACTATTATTTGTTCATTCAAATTATTCTAAGATATTAATTTTACCAAGTTCAGCGAATAAGCAAAAATGGCAAAACAACGACCAATTTGAATTTTAAGAGCCTCTTGTTGGTATGATAGAACAATTGCACTTCACACATGATATATTCGTTGAATTCAAATTATTTCAGAACAATAATTTGACTAATTTCATCGATCAAGGAAATCTGCTAAAGCAAGCCACATAGTACATTTGCGTCATAGCGCCATAGAAATTATTAGGCGGATCTATGTGCCAGCTGGCTAAAAAATTCAATTATATTGTTCTTTGTCCTCTAAAGAACAGTTGGAGTTCCACAATATACAGATTTATAGAAAAATCAAATAACCAATAACCAACCATACTTTAAACAGGCCATAAGTAAGTTTCCAGAAGGTTCCATAGACCAGAACCCATCGACCTTTGCACCAAACAATTTGATATACAAAGAAAATACGTCATCACATTCATTTTCTCTTGCATCTGATATATGTTCCCAGTAGGAAATAATTGGGCCCATGCAATATATGGGGATTATATAGATATGGACCAAGTCCAACGAACATTCATCTGGATGTTGATCAAATATTACAGAGACACATGAGGTATTTTCGTTTCCTGCCAAAGTTTCATATATTTTATTTTTTTCGGTTCTTCATCTATATGAAAAATTGCATTGTCCTCATTTAAGATGAATTTGCTCTGTATCCGAAGATGTCGCAGAATGTACACACTGCTTGCCTTTTTCTGTAGATACGTTTCATATGACAACTCTGCCAACTCATGAAGCACATTTTGTAATAGAGGTTGTCTAACCGTACAATGCACGGTTGTGTTTCCCATGGTTTGGATAACAACATTGACGCAATGTCCATATATATATGGACATTTTTCACTGCATCAAAGATAATCAATCATATCATCACTTATTAAAGCAGAGGCGGAAGCAGCGGAATTGCAGTTTGCACATACAAGCTCAAAGGGGGTCGAGTACACATTGGCTGCAACTAAAATACCTTCAATCTAGAAAAGAGAGCAAAGGGATTAATACATTGAAGAATATAATACACAACTGCACTCCCCCCTCCCCTTAAAAAAAATAAAAATTAAACAGGCGCAGAAATTTGTTGAAGGCTATTTCTATAAGCAAAGTGAGGATGATTTTGTGGATGTATACGCACAACAGTTGTAGAGATAGATAGTTTCTTCAGATCCTCTACTATATATGCTCGCAACTCTATTACAAATGTTGCCTGGGTTGTCCGAAAGATCCTTTCTCTAACATCCCTCTTCGTTGTTATATTTTTGAACAACATAAGTGGAATCTGCCCTCTATGCAATTTTTGTTCTATTGACGAAAACAAATATGAATACGTATCGAACAATTGTAGTTGCAACATGGAACAATGAAATATTTTTGTAACTTATCGGACATACATGTAGATGTGAAATTAAAGGAAAAAATTGAATATGAAAAGTAGTACAATTGCCTTGTCGCTACCCGACTCGCCATCCTTTATACACAGAATGTGTTGCGAGCCAAATTTTATCGCCTGTGTGACAACAACCCCAATCGTTCTGATTGGGAAGATATCAGTGCTTTGTGCAAGTTGCCTGATGGTCGAGTCTGTGACGAAGCGATATTCTTAACAAACAACATGAATTTTTTCCACAATTCTTGTTTCGTTTAGCGAAATAATTCGATCGCAATCACCATGGTCATATATTGTTTTGGGAAATATATTAAAATTTGTAATGGATATCCCATTACATGGCAATATCTTTTCTGCATGTTTCTGGACAAGTTGTGGAGGAACAGTTAGTGTCACTGTCATCATGGTGTCCTTGTATGTCATGTTAGCACGCATAATGGATCTACTTTTGTTTGCCTTGTCCAAGTAGGTGCTATAGACAACCATTATGTCCCCGACGAACACTTGTCCACTTTGGTGGCTATTCAAGGCCTCTATTGACAGTACTTTGGATGTTACAACTCTAGACCTGATGACATTTTTTGAACAGGAAAACTAAAGTAAATGGTAGTGTGCTATAAGTACACGCATAGTTTTTGATGAACTATGGAGCCACAATTTCGCAACCACACCTCGTAGTCTGCGGAACATGCAATAGCGCATTCAACATCTCGCTTGTACTTGTTGATACCTCTTGCGAGATGCAAACCATGTATTGCAGATGGCATCAACATATCCACCATGCCATAGATGAATACACAGCCCAGGAAATCTGTTTTGTAAACATATTAAGAGCAGAGCATATGCATCTTTACCATTGGCCTTGTTGGTCTACCGATGTCTGGGATGACTGACTGCTCATGGCCGTGTCACTAGTCCAATTTTTTTTGATGCAAGCATGTGCAAATGAACATCAGGACTAAACAAGCATATGAATTGTATATTGTCCATCGGAACGAAAAAATAACCAAAAAAATGTATGCATCTGAATTTTTTAACTGGAGTAATGTTTAACAGTAAAAAGGGCATGAGCATGGGGCACCATGGCCAATCTGTATATCGTGGACCCTTAGAAGCCACGTGAGCAATCTTCAACCTGCCAGCCTGGCACCCGCAATCGAGAAAGTGGGTAACTATGGAATAAGGTAGGAGCATGACCACATATGTCAAACCGTTAGTCCGCCAATTAGCGCATGAAGGAATTTTCGGAAAGGACACTAAGAAGATGAATTAGAAATTAAAAGGGATAATAGATAATGGGAAAAGTAGAAATAGGGAGCATAGAAAGGCCCATTACTGCGAAGTGATCATTTTCAAGTCTAATATTATATACCCGCACCCAGTTTGTATATTTAATTTACTAGCACACTTAGTATACCTTTTAGAAGATTGTAACACAAAATCCTCTACTGTTGCACATAAGAAGTCATCTCCCAGTCCAAGCAACCTGATTTTTCCAAGGCAGCAACGCCGAAGATGCAATAGACACAAAGGCAAGTTAGTATGAAGACAAACATCTAAAAGAAAAATAAAAAGGTCTATTTACCCGCCAAAGAGTCCTTCATCCTGTCCAACCATTTTGTTTGTTTAAATGCAACAATGCAGTGCAAACACAATGGACATGAACTAGCTTAGTATGACGCATGTAACCAAGATAACTTACCATATAGGAAGGCACACAACTAGTTTAACATATATACAGACCATAAATGAAATACAAAACAACACAATATGAAACAACAAAACAAGCATGCACCTTTCTATATCCTCTTTAGATATTGCAGTCAAGACTCCCTCCTTTTCGCCAGCTACTCTGTTTGTTTCAATGTGGGAACACACAAAATTCAATGAACATCAATGGAAGTTGGTATTCACCAGAGAACAAGAAATATGTACATACAACAAAACTGACTCAATGAACAGTCTAGAAAGGCAGAAACATGAACATTTGTGCTTCTCTATCCATGGCTGTAAACGTGTAGATTTTTTTTCTCTACCCAAAATATATTACAAGGCACAAAATATCATGCAATTGCATGGCCGCAACTAAATGATTTCTATTTTTCCCTGGCAATTTATCCAGATATGCCCTTTAACCATGTTCTTTATCCTCTACACAGAGTGTTGTGCCCACGATACAAGTTCTCAGTTTTTCTGTGGAAAACTACCCAGAGATGCTTCGAGACATGAAAATATAATCTTGTAGAATCTTTGTTGCACATATCATATCTCAGGAACAAAGCAAATTGTATCGTGCGCACACCAGTCTATTTAGAGAAGAAAGAACATGCAATGTCATATCCGCACATCTGACCATACATGGTTTATAGATGTAGCCTGCATACATATGCTTTATTCCAACAAAAAAATAACAGATATTATAACTTCACATGCAATCTTTGCACAATTTTGCATCCAACTATTTTATTTCATTGCAGGACTGGAGCAGCAACAAAATCTCACAGAATAACATATATCGGCCTTGGTAAACATGGAAAATAACACAACTGCATGTCGACTCGTGGGTGCAGGGACTGAACACCGTAAAGCACCCCAAATAAACAATAACAATCCAAAAAAAAAGAAAAAAGAAAAGCTCCAACAATCGCCATTGCACCCCAACCCTGCAAGGCCGAATCAAACAAAAGAAAACAACAAGGACCAAACCAGTGAGAAAGAACCAACAAGTTGAACTACACCCCCAGAGCCCCAAAGCGTAAACCCCAGGCAAACAAACAGAACCAACAACCCATGAACCAACGAACCAACAATAACCATCGATCCAACGAACAATATATATGTATCTCCAACGATTACGAAACTGCACCCCAAGCATAGAAGGAACCATAAACATACAAGGAACATGCGACTACAAATAAGAAAACATTATACTTGCAAACTGAAAACACTAAACAACAAACAAGGAATACAAAATGAAACTATGGCATCCAAACTTACTCTGAAAGAATGAAATGCAGAAGTGCACGTCGAATCACGAGCAAAACAACAACAAGCAGCAACCAAGAAACCAACGAAGAAGAAGCACTCACTGAACCAGTAAACAATGTATCTAGCTTCAATGGCAGAGCAAGGATGAAACATACAATGGCTATTCTACAAACAAGACTCTGCAAATTCACTGTAACTCTATAAAAAATTTCGAGGAAAAATGTACTCCAAGAAGTGTATTTACATAAACATTTAAGACCGTCAAGTTGTCTAAGGAGCTTGCGGTATGCAAACATTTAAGCTGTGAGGGGTGTTGGAGGACATCGCGTCATGTAAACATTTACGCTGTCAGGCCTATTGAGGCATCTCGGAATAAGTGTCAAACACTACAAAGCTTGGATATCAAAACATTTCTATATGATTGGATATCAATCACTACAAAGATTGGATATCAAAACATTTCAATATGTTTAGTACACATCAAAACCTATAGATATATTTGTCTAGCACAAAATGTTAATACAAACATTTGAATTAATGCTAGCATTAATCGACCTTCAACCAATATAGAGGAAAAATATATGATTAAAAAATACTGTCTACGAGAAAAACTTTGGATATGTTTCCATATACTACATTGGGAATAGCGAAGCCGGGAATAAGACCTCAAATCTCTTATCCAATCATAGGAGTACATATATCTTATATGCTTTTAATTTCATAGCTCCAACAATAGGTATTGTGGAAATATTTCTAGTCAAAGGACAAACTAATATATAGTCAACACATTATCGATCGCTATAGTCCATCTATGCCTATGGCAGGGACTGAGTTACTAATAACTCAGAAAGATAATGGAAAAGGGCCCACATAATGTCTAATGGTTCAGATATAAAATTAAATTCTCGAAAGTGCATGGAAGGTAGGTGAATTAGTGCACCGACACTTTTAATGAAGGAAAACAGAGTATAAATTTGATGGTATTCTTACGGGTCAAGTAAAACTTTTATGAGAGGTTTTGTTTTTAAAATTGTTCTTCTTATGTTTTTTTGTTATTAATATAATGAAATAATAAATATTATTAAATTATTTTTTATTTCCTTTTTAATAGAAACTATTAATGTTTTCTAAAATGAAATAAAATAAATCTCGTGAGAGGTTTGCAACACCCATGTTTATTTTTATTTTCAAGATTGACGAAGACATCAAAAACACAGGTTGGAAGGTATTTAAATGTGGATCGTCAAAAACCAAATATGATGAGAAAATAAGTGTGGAAGAAGGTGGTTTATAGCTTCATCCAAAGGAAGACAATTTCCATTACTGCAATTACAATTTAATATTAATGAGCCTTACCTCTCTCTATAGTTGTATGAAGGTTTTGGGTTGTGTTTTTGAATCCTTGTTCTTTTCTTCCCTCTCATCCTTCACCATTGTCGTGTAATGTTCTATACATGCAACTTGTAAGTTGCAGCCTCACTATGCATGATCTTGGCTATAGAATTTATAACTTGTGTTATGTATGTTTTGCACAAAAATTAACATTCACATTTCCAAAATTATTATTATATTATACTATTATATTATAATATATATTATTATTATTATATAACATATGGTTGTTATTATAATTACGCTGAAAGGCATATACCTATTGGAGATGGGCACAATTGAAAATGCTGGAATATTCTTAGTCGTCCTCCCAAATGAATGAATGTGATTTACTCTTCATAACTTCCTTGTATTTTTGAATGCATTAGTTAACCTGTTTACTTTTTAACATTTACCTAATCATATTAAGAAATTACTGTACCACCATATGATTGCCAGGTTTAACTGATTAACCTTTGGAATTACCACATATATATTGTTATTATATAACATATTTTTGTTATTATAATATATATTATATTATATTATATTATTATATTATAATATAGATCGTGTCATTTGCTCATCAAATTAAGTTAATGACCTGTAAACTTAAAAATGGTTGGTATTTAATAATTAAAATGCAAAAACACTAATAAATAACAATCAAGTGAATGAAAATGTTCCACAATGTTTCGAAATAAAACTTTCCTAATTGATAACTTTTTGATCCGTTACTTCACAATTAAAAATGTCAAAAGATGTGAGTTTGGGGTATGAGCTTATCTCCAATGCAGATTCGGTTATCTAATAGGCATGGAGAAAGGTCAACAGCGTTTAGGATTTATACGTTAATGTTCCAGTGATGTTAACAGCAAAATAGTTGCCGTAATTTCAAACGATGTGCCGTTTGCATTATGTGTTATTATTCCGACGTCAGTGATGTTAACGGAAAGAAGTTGCCCTAATTTCAAACGATGTGCATTTGGCATCTATATGGTAATGTTCCGACGTCAATGATGCTAACGGAAAGATGTTGCCGTAATTTCATTGACAAACAAGACAATTAAAGTTAAATTCTTAGGGTTTCAGTGTACATTGAAGGTCGGTGAATTAGTGCCCTCAGATCTTTCAAAGACAACGACAAGTATGATTACGTGCATAGATCACCTCCAACACTGAAAATGTTCCACCGTCCTTGTGCGTAATAGAACTTTGGGAATAGATTATTGTTTTTTCCGTTCCTTAAGATTTAAAAATTTCAAACCATTTTCGCATCTGTACGTTAGTGTTCCGACGTCTGTGATGTTAACGGAAAGAAGTTGCCGTAAGTTCAAACGATGTGTGTTCGGCATCTATACGTTAATGTTCTGACGTCAGTTACGGAAAGAAGTTGCCGTAATTTGATTGAAGAACAAGGTCTAATTCAATTTCCACAAGCACGGAGTTACAAGTAAAGCATTGAGACGTGTAAAAGCACTCAAAACTGGTTTGCTGCGATACTTTTTCCACAGCCTAACCTAAATCGTCATGTTTAGCGCATATTTTTATCGTACTTTGATACGAAAAGAGCATCGAAAATAAATTAGGTGGTGAGATACTTCTAAATATGTGGATGTGATAGCAAGACTTTTGCCCTGTTAGTAAATTGATGAACAGTTCGATACAATGGATTGCAAAAGACCAGCTGGGCTGTGTGGCAGTAGGTCAGTCGCACTTGGTGACCGGGAATTTATTTTGAGTGAATTCTGCATTTTGTCAGGCTCCACCTCATAGTCATCGAATAGAATTTCATAATAGTCCATAATTCATGAATTTCACAATGCATCATAATTCATGAATACCACAATGCATGACATCTGGTCGAAACTATAGTTACCTCGTCTTTATATTCTACTTTTTTTATAGCAAAATAAGTTAAAGTGAGGGTGAATTTTTTTAATTAGGATTAGTTGTATTAAATAAATACTCAATGTAAGTGGATGATAAGAATTACAGTATGAGTGAGCTTAATGGTTAAGAACATGTGTTTTCTACTAAGAAATCACAATTTCAAATCCGGAAGAGATTGAGGTCTTCTTGGCATCAAGTGGTATAGTTATGATTGGAGAGGATACGAATTCGAAAAATTGTGGATGGAATACTAAATTTTAGTTATGGTTGTTAGAGAACCTAAGAGTTCGATTAAGACGAACCTAATTGAGGTTTCAAACCTCAATATTGAAAGGAAAAATTAAACATTTTCTAGTGGAGAGAGGAAAGATAGCTCTAGTGGATAGAGCTATCATATTGAAGAATATAAGAAGGGAGAACATTAGATGGGATATGGGTTATAGAAGAAGATTAAATATCGGATGGGTCATCCATAAAGGGTCTTATGAAGAGAATCCCTTAAAAGAAGCTTGTATGAAGTTGAGGAAAATTATTGTGAGGTTGGAAGAATAGAGGTATCCCTTAGCTAGAATAACTTTAAAATAAAAAATTTCACCACAAAAGTTTTTGAGGAAATTTATGGAGGAAAGGCCGCGACTCATTGAAGTTGAGGCTCTAGTAATAATGGAGTAGGTTTTGTCAAAACTGTACACCTTAAAGCATGTGTATAAAATAGGTTCTCATTCGACATATCAGATAGTTAAGATCAAGGCCTTTAGAAGAGAAGGATTATGAAGATGAAGGTATTGAATATCGTGATGGGATCATGGAATGTGCACCAAAAGAAGGTAAGTTATAATGCATGCATCAATGACACATTAGTTAGTTATGTTCAATTTTTTTTTATAGGATTGAGTATACCATTAATTTTGATTGAGATTTCTTCTTTAGGATATCTAATGGTTTAGTTAGTTATGTTCAAATTTTTCTATAGGATTGAGTATACCATTAATTTTGATTGAGATTTCCTCTTAGGATATCTAATCAATAATGTTATCATTGAGGCATGCATTATAACTTACTTTACATTAATGATATTAACATAGCTATATGTTTAATGATATCACATAATGAATACTTAATAAACCAATCCATAAGAAAGTGGTCCATAATGTCACCTATAATGAGATATGAGTATTGGTATTATGATGTAAAGATGTCAAAAGTTCGACTCCAATTTCATAATGGATTAAAAGTTGGAAATGGGTAAAAAATGTCATCATTAGGGATAGAAAATAATGAAGGCAACAACTAAATCAAGTTTTTATAGAACTAGTTCGATTACAGTGTCATAATGGATTAAAAATTGGAAATGGATAAAAAATGCCATCACTAGGGATAGAAAATCATGAAAGCAACAACCAAATCATGTTTTTATAGAACTAAGGTGCATGAATGATTTTAAGGATGGAAATTTGTATTTAAATGTAGAAACAAGGGTTAATCTTACTTTTCCTTAATACGCAAAATGTAAAAAATTTAGCCATAGTTTTGTAAAAATATTCAAATTTCTAAGGATTTTATATACTTTCTATAAACTTTTGGTGATATTAAAAGTAAAATAATATTATTCTATGGAATTTGGGCAAATCATTTTTAGAAAAAATGTAAATTGGAGAAATTTTTTTGGGGGAAAGCCATGAAAAATTAGCTCATTTGCAAAATTTAGCCCCTAAAATCATTTATGCTAAGGTGGTGGTACTACCTTTTTGAATAAAAGAAATGTACACATGTCATGATCTAATGCAATGTGTGACTAGTGTATATGAGTTGGAAGGATAATTAATGTTTATGCATATTTTTTCAGGATAATTAACCTCTATGAAATGATAAAGAATAATTTATCTTTTAATGTTGAATAGGGTTATTAAAAGGATTTATTATATCTAAATGTTCTAGAATTAGAGTAGTGGTATTATCTTTTTAAACAACAACAATGTATGTATAAGATGATCAAATGTAATGTGATGTTAGTGCATATGGGTTGAGACATGAGAAGAATCAACATATGAATCTAACACACATGGACAATGAAGGGAAATTAATAACCCTCCATATATAGATATGCCTAAGAGGAAAGTGACTAGCATTAAATTGGTCATGAAAGTGTCTTAATTGAGTTGTCTTGATCTTTAAATTGGTCATTAAAGATGATAGATAGAAATTCGTGAATATGCTAATAAAGTTCCTTTAGCAACATATATTGGTAAAGAGAATTGGATTGTTATTAAAGGAGATGATATAGATAAATATTTAAAAGACTAACAAAATTAGGGTGGAGGTCTTACTATAATTACATTGTTTGGAGAAATAAATATAAATTGATTGATAGTATCTAAGTATCTTTAGGGAGATAAGATGAGTTTAAGTTGTGGATTATGGTAAGAATGTGAATAAGCTATGTTGAGAATGACGAGATTAGAATGATGTCACTCACAAATGCATTGTTTGTTAAAAAGTGACGAATGAGAACACAAAATCTACCCTTAATCTTTTAAAAATAGTAGTTATAAATGCAGTCCCATTCGTAGGAATGAAGAGAAGACATGACTAGCAATTCCAATTTGGATAAATAATTGTCATAGAATATTAGACATTTAATTTCTATTTTAAATATTGACCATATGATTTTTTATTTACCTTTAGTCACTATGGAATATAAAATCTTTTAGTAATGTGACATAAAATTAAAAAGAATAAATGAAAGGCATAAGATTGCGGATTATATTTTGAATGAAACAAAAATCAAATGTATCACTTATATATTAGATGTAGGCAAGATCATCTATGGAATATGGAATCTTTTAGAAATGTGATATAAAATTAAAAAGAATAAATGAAACACATAAGATTGAGGACTATTTTTTGAATAAGACAATAATCAAATGTACCACTTATATATTATATGTAGACACCACTTGTATATTATATGTAGACAAGAACATGTTCACAATTCTTCTCAAATTTTCTTATAAAATGTGCAAGCTAATTAAATTGAAAAGTAAAAATTATTATTTTTTTAATTATATTTTTAAGAAAGCTAATTAAATTGAAAAATATAAAAATGTATGTTTATTACTTATCACAATTACTTGATATTATTTATTAGAATTACTCGATGTCTTTGAAATCTCTATTACTAATCATAATTACTTGATATGTTTGATATCATTTTAATGACCACTTAAAAAAAAAATTAAAATTTAAAATTTATTTTCTTTTTAGTTTATTTTTGTTGATAACATTTTTTACATATAACTAATAATTATACTGTTTGGAAAATAAAGATTAAGAAAAACAACCATTACATGATTTAAAAGAAAAACATTTATTTTCATTTTATAAATTAACTAAAATTTTACATTTAATTAAGTTATTTATAATAAATATATTTAAATACATGATTTTATTAGTTTTTATATATTTGTTTTTGCCAAGTGTAAAGAAAAAAATAAACATTGTTAAGATAAGAACAAATTTTCAAACTGTTTTAAAATGCCATGGGATGAAAGAGTATGTCCCCTTTGTGACACTAAGAAGGTTGAAGATGAAAAACACTTTCTCTTGGATTGTCTAGCCTACCCATATTAAATCTCATTTTCAAAATATTTGTTACACTATCAACCTTCCTAACCTCTTAACTCAACAAAAGTATGGTGATCCTCGAAAGCCTCACTTAATGCTTTTCTAGCACAAAATCAAAATTCTAAAGAATAGGAAGTAATCACTTACCCTTTTAAAATCCCATAAACCAATTCGATCTTAGTAGAGGTTAATCGTTATCATCATCATAATAAATAAGATAAATGATTATATCACTCCCCAATTATTTAAATTAATTAACATTATTTAAATTAGTTAAAATACAAAATATATTTGAGAGTTGTTTTTATTTTATTTTTGGACATAAATACAAAAATTCATTAATTTGACTAAGTCAATAACAGCATTCTAAAAAGTGAATCAGCTTGAACATTTATTCCGTCACTAATTACAGTAGAACACAACAGTACTCGTATTAACGTGCCAAACTCAGTTCATAAATACGAATCATATTGAGAACGTTAACCTAGGTGCAATAATATTTAGTTAAAAGTCTTAGTTAACCTCATGATTTGAATTTAATATCACCTTCAGAGTCAAAATCTTCCGCCGTCCTCGTGCGTAATAAAACTTTGGGAATAGTTTCGTGTTACATCCGGTTCCTCAACGATTAAAAATGTCAAACTATACGCTTTACTGTTGTGATGTCGGTGACGCGTTAATGTTGTGATGTCGGTGACATTAACTGAAAGAAATTGCCGTAATCTCATGGAAGAACCAGATCTAGTTCAATTTCCACAAGCACTGAGTAACGAATACAATATTTTGACGTGTAAAAGCATGTAAAATAGTTAGCTGCGCCACTTTTTCCACAAGCATAAGATGTCTTGAGAATCTGTCGTTGGAATTACTTTTCACCGTCTCCGTCAAATTATATGTTATGTTTTTTGTTTTTGTTTTGGGTTTCTCTAATCCCGTCACAAAATGTTTTGTATAGAGCTCTGCGCTTCGAAGTACCATGTTTTCGGATCACAACGGAAAAGTACCATTTAGAAAAAATTATAAGTCATTTCAAGGTTTTATATATTTTAAAGATAAATACATTCCATAAAAGTTGAATAAGAAATTCTATTAAAAATACAAAAATATTAACTTCAATTTAAAGTAAAAATACAAAAAAATTACCTTCATTTTAAATTACAATAGTTAGGTTAGATATTTTATTTAA
>JZKD02S0456236.1:765334-778716 GCA_000966675.3 Picea glauca | reverse complement strand
CCCACACTCCTATACATGGAAAGATTTAGGCATCACAAGGCATGGAAAGACATAGACGTAGACCTTACCTTGACATGCCTCATACTCTCACATACACTTCATCCCTATCCCCCACTCCTCGTCCACTCTCTCTCTTTATCTCTTTCTCTCTCCCTCTGCCTCTTTGCCCCTCCCTCCTATGACATCCCCAAAAATAAATTATTTTTTGAATTCGAAAATTGTTAGGAAAATTATTTTGTTTTTGGTAAATTCGAATTTGGAATTTTTTTTTCCATTTATGGCAACTTCGAATTTCAAATTTGGTAAATTGTAATTAGTTATTATGATTGTTGGGAAGAGATCTTATTTGACCCAACCAACTATTTGACTATGACACTTGTATGAAAAACATAATATTTTATAATTATTGGAGGAGGACAAATGGAACAACCATGTTAAATTCAACTAACCATGACTCCATGTGTGGGGAACATGTTGGAACTACCTCAGGGCTGATTGTTACAAGTGGAAAATCAGGGATTTGTCCATTGGCAGCCCCTGAAAATCAGAGATTTAGAAAGCTGTGAAAATTCCCATGGGAAGGAAAAGACCTAGGCAAAAAAATTGTTTTGATATATAACATATGTGAGGAGGCATGACGCTTCCTAGTATGCTGGGAAAAAGAACTACTAAGTACTTGTTGTTATGAGCACTAATTGTTGAGTGTGAGGCAAGGAGAAGACTACTGACAGAGGAAGACATTGCTGAAGATGAAATTCCAAGTTTTCCATCATGGATTCATGGTCAAGATAGGGGGTGAATAAGACAAGTGATTTGGATGCCCTATTCTATGGTTGAGAGGAACATGGATGTTCTCTTTGTCTTCCCATGAATTGGTTCAGATATGTTATTTGACCTCTCCTTTGGATGAATGTTGGTTAATTAGATGTCTGATAGAATGCATTTATAGATTCTGCATCGAAGTATTTCAATGGATGAAAATCTAGTTGAATGTTGTTGAACTTAATGTCTCATCAAACGATCTTTAGATTAATTATGAATGTTTTTATATCTACTGAGTAAAACTGCATATAAGCACCATGTGAATGAGATCGGATTATGGGTGTGTGTGTGTGTGTGTGTGTGTGTATGCATGCTTATCCAACTGTAAGTAGTTTTGCACAGAGTCATGATTGAGGTCCTCATTTAAGTACTTATTAATCCAAAATCAAACAAAAGTTATGTATGACAGAAGTCATGGTCAAGTATATATATATATATTGTGTATTACAATTGTAACTGAACAATATGAATTACAATGGCAAATAAAGTACCTACAATCTTGTGCCTTAAGTTTTAAATGCTTGATACATGAGAAAACAACTGAATGCATCCCTCCTATTACGAATTTATCCTTGCCCCAGTCTATACAAATTTGGTTATTCATAAGAAAAAAATTGTTGTTCTGATAAAAGATAATATAGAAAATAGAAGACGCCATAAAGGACAAAACATAGAGATATACAATTGTAGTAAGATCTTATACTGATAGAACAATTTAAGTTTTGCTTTCCAATTGTACAAAATAAAAGATCCAAATTGGAACGAATAATCATTGTAATAAGGGATCCACGAATTATTGCATGACATTTTATACAATCACAAAACTTTGTACACGAATCATATAATTGTAAACTCCTGCCAGTCTTATAGAAGCATCCTTTACACAATCTAAGTACTGACAGAATGATTATATATACATGTATGTATATATAAATATGCTTATATAGATAAGCATTCTGGATATAAATCACAGAATCAAAACTTTACTCTACCTTACCCTGATAAACTCAGATCAGTGTAACTACCCATTGTTAGATCCGGTATAACTATTACTTGTTGAAATGAAATAAAATGATATAGCATTGTAGATATAATACGATTCGATTTCACAATATGAATATTCAAAGATTTATAAATTCCTATCCATCCAATGCGTAACTGTGAACTAAATAGAAGTTTGAAACAAGAATCTTCAATCTAAAACGACAACCATAGTAATTAAATTGCAACTTAGGGTGAAACCCGAACGATGAAGAGATTTGATTAATTCAATAGTCATTTCATTACTACAAATAAACAAGGGAATCCTGTAGATAAATCTATAAAGGAGTCATACTTATAGTAACTAGACCCATACTTTAAGTTTACATTTGGGAATTTTTCCCTTTCCAAACACGATAGGAAACCGAGGGAAAACTATATTGAACGTCTACATCTAAAATTGAAATCGTTAACTGTTCGGACTCTGAAAGTGTTTACAAAAGGGAAATCGAATAAATTTGTGTGCCAAACATGGGTATGAAACATTTGAGATCCTTGCATAGACGAAATCCTCGAAGGAATTACCATTTATGACTATTAGTAATTTATATACAAGGGAAAAATTTAAGAAGCACACCAACAAAGTAAAAAATTGTTATTAACAGAGTAAAGCAGGACCATACTTAACATCTGATTCGTGGCTCACATGTATTTCTTTTCCTTGTCTCCTTCCATCTAGACAGACGCCCAGGGTCAAGGGAGGATGGTGCAAAAACCCTCTGATGGGTACCCTCGAATCAAACAAGGGCCATCATTAGCAATACATATCAATTTTCGAAACGAATTAAAAAAGTACAAGGAAATCTTTACACAGTAACTAATGGATAATGAAATATAGTAATCGAGTGTGTTAAGTTCCTTGTAATACATAAATGACACATAGCATATTGGGCGTAAACAGAGTATAAGTATTTCATACTAAACTAGGAGTACATCTAACCGGTTGAGCCTAGTCTACCAGAACCAAACTGCACAGAGTAGTTATAAATCAACAAATAATACAGAGATGCCCGACCAAGATTTATAGAGAACACTTTGTTTTTGATATCAAACGAAAATGATTTAGATATAAAGAAAAGAGGAATGAAGGCGAAAGTCAAGTTAAGTCTTATTGACACTATGGAGGTAGGGTCACCCCTGTACAAGGCAAGAAAAAAAATAATTCACATAGTGGGGTTTATCCTTCCCGAAAAAGAACTTCCCCTCAGTCTCACGAATATTCGGCTATGGACCGCGACTTACATTATTTGAGAGAGAGTTTACGAAAACCCTAGATCATGAAACATAGGAAAATGAGGCTAATACTTTCTCTCTATAACCAGAGAAGAAACATCAATAACTTTAAAGAAAACCACTTCTCTAGGAATAAGGATGACTCCGAAAGTATTATAGAGAAGTTACACGAAAGGAGGATTCAATAGGAGGAAGAAACATGACGGTAATTACAGAACGACAAAAATTTCACGTAATGATTTCCAAAAATGCACTACCTTATTTAGTCAACCATGGTATTATGTTTAAGGAAGGACTCACTATGGAATCAGACCATGTTGTCTGTTACAATAATGGATCGACCTCCATGATAACAACCATCGTCTAAATAATTGATACACAAAGCCTATTCGTAGAACTCAACAATGACAAACTTTGAACCTACTCAAACCCTAAGCGGCACCTTGACATCTCACAGTAAATGCGGGGAGTACGAAGGACAGTTATCCATGTGATAATGGTAGAGTCAGTGTGGCACTTTGGGTAAAGAGCCAGGTGAATACAATGTAACTCGCAGGACTTCCATTAATGATGGTTACAAAGCCTTAATAACCATTGACAGTGGACCATCCCTTCCACTTAAAGATTGTCGCATAGATTGTCGCACATAGACCCCCTTCATGGATTGATGGAAATTAAATCCCATTCACACCCACTATGTTAGTTTGAGTTAGCAGTTCGATCCTGGTTGTTGAATTTCCTCAGATGTTTGGACTAGAGTTTTCATTACAATCAACATACCGGTTCTAAGAACTATTGAATGGCTGAGACTTGGTAGTTATGCTAGTTACCTGTTATTGAACCCAACCCCATGGCTATTATGGATGGAAGCTAAATAAAGTCTCCCAAGGTTAAAGTAATTAGGTGGACTTCTGTGTGAACTTGGAGGCCTTAGGTTAAAAGGTGAGTTGTGGTATGAATCATAAGACTAAGCATTATATACATAGTCCTATATGCATATAGCTAAATAGAACAAAGGAAAAAAGGGAATTTCTAAAGCCTTGATGGTTTACTGGTTTAACCTTTATACTTGAGATAAGTCAAGATGATATAGTTATAACATCTTTTGCTAAGTATAATTTAGGGATTTTATCACTCATATCTATAACAAAGTTTGTTTTTAGGATCTCCTTCTTCTACCAAGTAATTATATAAACAAATTTATTTTTTTTATGACAAATTTGAGGTTCATTACATATGGTATCACAACGAAGGTTACAACACTTGGACTTTGAACAGTGCCATCTGATTTACTTAGCATATAGTTATGTTTATGTAAAAATAATAAACCTTTATTGTTGCAAACAAAAAACCCTTTTATGTTTTGTGTTAATCATGGCAGCAGAGGATGACACAGAAATCAGACTTAAAGGGAATAATGAACAAAGACTTCCTGAAAATTAGAGACAGAATAGTGATAGAAGTTCACCTACTAAAGTTCTGGAAACGATGAGGAATCACATTGTTAAGCTACAGGTTTTCAAATCCGGCAATGAGAAACTAAAGAAAGAATAGCAGGAGTAGTAGGAAATAAATGAAGTCTTGTTGTGTAGTATAGTGACAAAGAAAATCCCAAAGGACGATAACAATGAAGAAGAGGTCAGGAAAAGCGCCTCCAAGAATTCTAGTCCTGAAGCAGAAAAAGGGAACAGTTCGTCTAAAGGTACACCTTTAGCTGAGGGAAAAACAAAAGCAGACACAAAAAGAAAACAAGTAGACCACCTTGAAAAAGAATTTAAGAAAATTAAACCAACTACCTTTGATGGAGAATCTAGAACATGAGAGGAACCTGAAGCATGGTTATTAGACATCAAAAAATATTTCCATATATACAACTATTCCAACAATGTGAAGGTCATAATGGCCATTTAGAATCCGAAAGGGAAAGCCAACATTTGGTGGCAAGATCTGAAATTGGCTAAGGGCTTAAAAGAGAAACAGATGGAATGGTGTGACTTTAAGAAATATTTCAAGAAACAATACCTATCTGAAAGCTACTATGAAAGAAAAATGAAAGAATTTTATGAGTTACGACTTGGTCAGATTATGATGGAGGATATTATAAACAATTTCCTTGAATTACTAAGGTTCGTACCTTATATCTGGGAGTACAAGGTAAAAACCTAGCGATTCCTAAGTTGTTTACCACAATCTTACAGGGAAAAAATTGAGTCTGACAACCCCAATTCCTTGAGTGAAGTATTCAGGAAAGCATGAATGTGCTATGACCAGTACAAACAGTGGGAAGAGTTTCCCAAAGCTTGGAAGGATAAGAAACAAGACCAAATGAACCAGCGGAAGAAGGGATACCAGCCAGATCCTTATCGGAATGCAGCAAAAAGATTTCCTAGAAAAAAAAATTACTCCAATAATCCAAGTACGCAAAGAAACAATAAACCAGTAAATCTGGGAACAAAGAAGTTTGGGGACAGTCCCCACGAACCATTAAAGTGATGGGAATGTGGAGAACCACATCTAAGGAGGAACTATCCATGTTTAAATAAAACAAACAGAACTATTGTTCATAATTTGTAGGAAGCCTCGATGGTGGATGATGTGGGAAGAAGCCTGCATTGGATAAATGCAGCCATGGATGGTCGGTAAGCTAACCACCAGTCCTCTGTGGTGGAAATCGAAGGTAAAATCCATAACACTCAAATTTTTGTTTTAATTGATCCTGGAGCTACATTAAGTTATATCACTCCTGGTGTGGTAGAGTCAAATAAACTTAAGAAAATGAAACATGCAAAATCATGGATGGTACAACTAGCAACAAGAACTAAAAGGAAAGTGGTTGACTTTATTTCTAATTTTGAGTTCAGTTTAGATGGTCAAAGCATAAGAACAAATCTGAATATTCTGCCACTATCATCTTATGATGTGATTATCGGAATGGATTGGTTGGAAAAGAACAAAGCAGTTCTAGATTGTTATGCAAAGACACTTAGGTATAAAGATGATTATGATACTACTAGAACAACCCAAGGTATACCAAAACCAATATTAGTTAGACTAGTCACAACAATGCAATTCAAGAAATGCATGAGAAAGGGTTGTCAAGTTTACGCTATGCAAATAACTAATCTGTTAGAAAAAGAAGATAAGCCCAACTTGGAAGAATTTGTTGTTCTATGGGAATTCAGAGACGTGTTTGTTGATGAAATACCTGAATTACCCCCTAGAAGGGAAATAGACTTATCCATAAACTTGCTACCTGGTTTAGTCCCTATCTCTAAAGCACCTTATCGAATGAGTTTGCCGAAATTGACATAACTAAAAATTCAACTTCAAGAATTATTGGACAAAGAATATATCAGACCAAACATTTCATCATGGGGAGCACTAGTCCTCTTTGTGAAAAAGAAAGATGGTACTCTAAGACTATGTATTGATTATAGACAATTGAACAAAATGACTATTAAGAACAAGCACCCCTTACCTAGGATAAATGATCTGTTTGATCAAGTAGGTGGGGCCAAGATCTTTTCGAAGTTGGATTTACGATCCGATTATCACCAAGTTAGGATAAAATATGAGGACATGAGAAAAACAACTTTTCGAACAAGATATGGACATTACAAATTCGTACTTATACCTTTTGGACTCACTAACGCACCAACCACATTTATGTGTCTAATGAACAGTATTTTCAGTCAATACTTGGATAAGTTCGTACTGGTATTTATCGATGATATTCTAGTTTATTCTAAAACAGAAGAAGAACACGATGAACACTTGAGAATAGTTATGCAAACTTTGAGGAAGCATAAACTGTACGCCAAATTCAATAAGTGTGATTTTTATCAAAAGAAAATACAGTACCTAAGACATGTAATTTCTGTAGAAGGCATTACAGTGAGAAAATAACAGCCATCATGGAATGGTCTGTGCCTAAGGATGTAGCGGATATCCAGTCATTCATGGGAATCACCTGATATTATCGCATATTTATAGAGGGGTTTTCCAAAATAGCCTACCCCATCACATCATTAAAAAATAAAGGGACCAAGTTTAACTCATCACAAAAGTGTCAATATAGTTTTAACTAGTTGAAGGAATTATTGAGAACCGCACCCATTTTAAAGGTAGCAGACCGAGATAAAGACTTTACCGTCTGTGTTGATGCGAGTAAAGAAGGACTAGGTGGTGTCCTAACTCAAGAAGGACATGTTATTTGTTATGAGTCCCTGAAATTAAAAGAGCATGAGCAAAACTACGTCACCCATAACTTAGAATTAGCAGCAGTAATGCACGCCTTAAAAATGTGGTGACACTACATAATGGGCAGAAAAATTCTATTATTGACAGATAATAGCGGTGTGAAATATATGTCTAGCTAGATATATATTAATGCAAGGCAAGCAAGGTGGCTAGCCTTCTTGAGCGAATTCGACTTTGAGGTAAGAGACATCAAGGGTAAGGAAAATAAGGTAGCAAATGCTTTAAGCAGAAGAGTCCATGGGTTATTTGAAATAAATGTTAGCAGGGAAAAAGGTGATCTGGAACAGAGAATAGGGACGACATGTATTAACGATGAAAACTACACTAAGATAGTGGCAGAATTACAAAACACTACAACAAACTCAGACAAACCAGATCTGAGTATCGATAAAAATGGACTATTATGATCTAAAAACAGACTTTACATACCAGATTTGGCAGAGTTAAAGATAAAAGTTTTGGATGAAGTGCATAAGAAACCGTATTGTGGTCATCCAAGATACCAGAAAATGATAAAAACAGTTAGGAAATTATTTTATTGGCCTAATATGAAGGGTGATACAACAGAGTACTTGGCTAGGTGCCAAGATTGTCAAGAGGTTATGGATGAACACCAGCATCCAGCCGGCCTATTACAACCATTACCACTACCAGAATGGAAATGGGAGACCATATCGCTGGACTTTATTACAGGTTTTCCTAAAACTCAGAAACAAAATGATTCTATTATGGTTGTAATCGATAAAATCAGTATGTATGCACACTTTATTCCTGTAAAGTCTACTTTTAAAGCTATAAACATCGCTAAAATATTTATGAAAGAAATTTTTATAATGCATGGTATTCCTAAAATGGTGATTTTGGATAGAGACGTAAAATTCACATCTTCCTTTTGGAAACAATTGTTTGCATGGATAAACACTAATTTGAATTTCAGTACAAGTTATCATCCACAAACGGATGAACAGACTGAAAGAATTAACCAAATTGTAGAGGATATGCTCCGCATGTATGTAAGAACAAAAACAAACAAGTGGGAAGACTACCTGCACTTGGTAGAATTTGCATATAACAATGGGTACCAAACTTCAGCTAAGTTAAGACCTTTCGAGGTACTGTACAACAAAAAGTGTACGAATCCAATTAGCTGGGATAACCCGGTTGACAGACTAATGGTTGGACCAGAGATGCTCCAAGAAATGGATAATATGGTAAGAAAGGTACAACAGAACTTAAAAGAGGCACAGGACATGCAAAAGAGTTATGCAGACCATAAAAGAAGACACTTGGAATTTCAAGTGGGAGACCATGTTTATTTGAAGATCAAAGCCTGTAAAAGTTTGTCGAAGTTAGGAAACTGTGACAAGATGGCACCCAAGTTTTTTGGTCCCTTTGAGATACTAGCTCGAATTGGACCCATAGAATACCAACTTGCACTTCCAGCTAATCTAAAAATTCATAACGTATTTCATGTTTCTTTGTTGAAAAAGTATGTTCATGACCCTACTCACATGACCAATTGGAACTTGGTGCAGATGAAACCAGAAGGCCATCTCCAGGAGGAACCCCTGTGCATTTTGGACCAGAGATAAATGAAACTTCGGAACAGAGTTGTCGCTCAGGTAAAGGTGCAATGGAAGCACTTTAGTCGTGAGGAGGCCACTCGGGAGTTGGAGGGAGATTTGCAGAAATCTCATCCAATCCTATTCCAAGAAAGGAACGAACACTGAGGACTGTGTTTTTTATTTAAGGGGGAAAGGATGTGACATCCCCAAATATAAATTATTTTTTGAATTCGAAAATTGTTAGGAAAATTATTCCATTTTTGGTAAATTCGAATTTGAAATTTTTTTGCCATTAATGGAAATTTTGAATTTTGAATTTTGTAAATTGTAATTAATTATTGTGACTATTGGGCATCGATATGATTTGACCCAAATAACTATTTGACTATGACACTTGTATTAAAAACAAAATATTTTATAATTATTGCAGGAGGACAAATGGAACAACCATGTTAAATTCAAATGACCATGACTCCATGAGTGGGCAACATGTTGGAGCTACCTCAGGGATGATTTTCACAAGTGGAAAATTAGGGATTTGGCCATTGGAATCCCTGAAAATCAAGGATTTAGAAAGATGTGAAAATTCCCAAGGGAGGGAAAAGACCTAGGCAAAAACATTGCTTTGATATATAGCATATGTGAGGAGGTAGGATGCTGCCTAGTATGTTGGGAAAAAGAACTACTCAGTACTTTCTCTTATGAGAACTAATTCTTGAGTGTGAGGCAAGGATAAGACTACTGACAGAGGAAGACATTGTTGAAGAGGAAATTCCAAGTTTTCCCTCATGGATTCATGGTGAGGCTAGGGGGTGAATAAGACAAGTGATTTGGCTGCCCTATTCTACGGTTGGGAGGAATGTGGATGTTCCCTTTGTCTTCCCGCGAATTCATTCAGATATGTTATTATACCTCTCCTTTGGATGAATGTTGGTTAATTAGATGTCTGATAGAATGCATTTATAGATTCTGCATCGAAGTATTTCTATGGATGATTATTTGGTTGAATGTTGCTAAACTTAATGTCCGATCAAAAGATATTTAGATTAATTCCGAATGTATTTATATCTACTGAGTAAAATTGCATATAAGCACCATGTGAATGAGATTGGATTGTACACACAGACACACACACACACACACACACACACACACACACATGCTTATGCGGTTGTAAGTAGTTTTGCACAAAGTCATGATTGAGGTCCTCATTTACATACTTATTAATCCAAAAGAAAACAAAATTTATGTATGACAGAAGTCATGATCAAGTATATATATATATATATATATATATATATATATATATTATGTATTACAATTGTAATTGAACGATATGAATTACAATAGTAAATAAAATACCTACAATCTTGTGCCTTAAGTTTTAAATGCTTGATACATGAGAAATCAACTGAATGCATCCCTCCTTTTATGAATTTATCCTTGCCCCAGTCTATACAAATTCTGTTATTCATAAGAAAAAATGCCATGTTCTGATATAAGATAATACAGAAAATAGAGGACACCATAAAGGACAAAACACAGAGATATACAAATGTCGTAAGATCTTACACTAATAGAACAATTTAAGTTTTTCTTTCCAATTGTACAAAATAAAAGATCCAAATTGGAACGAATAATCACTATAAGAAGGGATCCACGAATTATTGCTTGACATTTTATACAATCACAAAACTATGTACACGAATCATATAATTGCAAACTCCTGCCAGTCTTATAGAAGCATCCTTTACACAATCTAAGTATCGACAGAATGGTTATATATACATGTATGTATATATAAATCTGCTTGTATAGATAAGCATTCTAGATATAAATCACATAATTGTAACTTTACTCTACATTACTGTGACAAACTCAGATTAGTGTAACTACCCATTGTTCGATCCAGTCTAACTATTACTTGTCGAAATGAAATAAAATGATATAGCATTTTAGATATAATACGATTTGATTTCACAGTATAAATCTTCAAATATTTATAAATTACTATCCATCAAATGCATAACTGTGAATTACATAGAAGTTTGAAACAATAATATTCAATCTAAAATGACAACCATAGTAATTAAACTGCAAGTTAGAGTGAAACTTGAATGATGAAGAGATTTGATTAATTCAACAATCATTTCATTACTGCAAATAAACAAGCGAATCATGTAGATAAATCTGTAAAGGAGTCATACTTATAGTAACCGGACCTGGACTTTAAGTTTAAATTTGGGATTTTTCCCCTTTCCAAACACGATAGGAAAACGAGGGAAAACTATATTGAACGTCTACATCTAAAATTTCAACCGTGAACTGTTCGAACTCCGGAAGTATAATTAGAGAAGGGAAATCGAATACCTTTTTGTGCCAAACACGAGTATGAAACATTCGAGATACTTTCATAGACAAAAACCTGGGAGGAATTACCATTTATGAATATTAGTAATTTATATACAAGGGGAAAATTTAAGAAGCACACCAACAGAGTAAAGAATTGTTATTAATGGAGTATACCAGGACCATACTTAACTTCTGATTTGCGGCTCGCTTGTATTTCTTTTGTATTTCTTTTCCTTGTCGCCTTCCATCTGGACAGATGTCCGAGGCTGAGGGCAGATGGTGCAACAACGCTCTGATGGGTACCCTTTCATCAAACAGGGCCCATCATTAGAAATACATATCAATTCTCGAAACAAATTAAAACAGTAAAATGAAATCTTTACATAGTAACTAATGGATAATGAAATACAATAATCGACTGTGCTAAGTTCCTTGTAATACATAAATGGCACATAGCGTATTGGGCGTAAACAGAGTATAAGTCTTTCATACTAAACCAGGAGTACATCTAACCAGTTGAGCCTAGTCTACCAAAACCAAACTGCACAGAGTAGTTATAAATCAACAAATAATACAGATATGCCCGAACAAGATTTATAGAGCACACTTTTTTTTTACATCAAACGAAAATGATTTAGATATAAAGAAAAGAGAAACGCAGGTGAAAGTTCAGCTAAGTCTTATTGACACTATGGAGGTAGGGTCACCCATGTACAAGGAAAGAAAAAAAATAAGTCACACAGTGGGTTTTATCCTTCCTGAAAAATAACTTCCCCTCGGTCTCATGAATATTCGGCTATGGATCGTAGCTTACATTATTCGACAAATACTTTATGAAAACCATAGATCTCGAAACATAGAAAAACAAGGCTAATACTTTCTCTCTATAACCAGAGAAGAAACTTCGATAACTTTAAAGAAAATCACTTCTCCACGATCAAGGATGACTCTGAAAGTATTATAGATAAGTTACACGAAAGGAGGATTCAACAGAAGGAATAAACATGACGGTAATTACAGAACGACAAAAATTTCACTTAACAATTTCCAAAAATGCACCACCTTATTTAGTCAACCATGGTATTATGTTTAAGGAAGGACTCACCAGGGAATCAGACCATGCCATCTATTACAATAATGGATCGACCTACATGACAACAATCTTCGCCATAAAATTGATACATAGAGCCTCTTCACAGAACTCAACAATGACAAACTTTGAACCTACTCAAACCCTAAGCGATGCCTTGACGTCTCAGAGTAAATGCGGGGAGTGCAAAGGACAATTATCCATGTGATAATGGAAGAGTCAGTGTGAAACTTTGGGTAAAGAGTCAGGTGAATAAAATGTAACTTGCAGGACTTTCATTAATGATGGTTACAGAGCCTTAACTACCCCTGACAATGGACCATCCCTTCCAATTAAATGTTGTCACGCATAGACCCCCTTCATGACTTGATGGAAATTAAATCTCATTCACACCCACTATGTTATCTTGAGTTAGTAGTTCGATCCTCGCTGACGAATTTCCTCAGATGTTTGGACTAGAGCATTCATTACATTCAACATATCGGTTTTAAGAACCATTGAATGATTGAGACTTGGCAGCTATGTTAGTTACCTGTTATTGAACCTGAACCAATGGCTATTATGGATGGAAGCTAAATAAAGTCTCCCAAGGTTAAAGTACTTAGGTGGACTTGTGCGCGAACTTGGAGGCCTTACGTTAAAAGGTGAGTTGTGGTATGAATCATAAGACTAAACATTATATACATAGTCCTATACTCATATAGGTAAATAGAACAAAGGCAAAAAGGGAATTTCTAAAGCCTTGATGGTTTACCCTTTTAACCTTTCTACTAGAGGTAATTGAAGATGATATAGTTATAACATATTGTGGTAAGTAGAATTTAGGGATTTTATCATAGAGATCTATAATAGAGATTTTTTTTAGGATCTCATGCTTCTACCAAGTAATTATATAAACATTTTTTTTTTTTTATGACAAATTTGAGGTTCATTACACCTCCCCTTTCTCTTCCACTTCTCTTTGAGACTTTCTTTATATCCTCGTTATTAGTCTAAGTCTCAGTCTCTCTGCCCCTCTT
>JZKD02S0456236.1:679097-710877 GCA_000966675.3 Picea glauca | reverse complement strand
AGGGGAATGCCCTGATTTATATGCTTTAATTATTCAGAGTTTGCAATGAAGGTTGTTGTTCATTTAAATAATGATTGAATTTGGGTTGTTGTCGGAGTCCTCTTATCACACGCCACCCGCAAGGGGCGTATTGGTTTATCCTATTTACGTTGTACTTGATTGTGTTCATTTAGTTTTGGTCGGTTGTGTCGGGTGGGATGTAGACACCTCCATGTTCCTCAGAACAGTCGCCAGCCCTGAGACCTTAAATGGTTAAAGACGATGGGAAACCGGGMTTGAGCGTTGCTTATGTGTCTTGGAGGTCCTAACCTTGCAGGGTAGGACGGGCGGGAGGTCAGTCGTATTTATCAGTTAGGCTTACGTGTCGCTAAATGTTTGCGTTGCGCAGTTATGTGTGTTGTTACTTCTTCGCGCGCACACACCGTAACACAAAAAAAAAAATTTGCACCTGTCACTAAACGGTTGTCGCAAAGAGGAGGTTCGTTACATGTATGTGTGTGATTATTTTTATGTGTGTGCAACATGCTAATCTAATACTTGATTAGCTAGTGTATCTTTCATTTGATTTAATCTCCTAGAAACATGGATATACTTAATGTAATCAAAGTAACGTTCTAAGAGACATGCCCTAAGGAAACATTAGTGCAAAGTAGAATCATAAATGTGGTAAACTCCATTTGAATGGGACACAACTGGTTGAGCATCTATGTATACTTCGAGGTGAGAAATTCCATGTGACAAAGTGTCACGGAGAAGCTCTATCACTGTGTTGTACTCAATGACACTGTTTGTGGCATCACCTAGACAGATACCTCTGGAAGATAACAACTGGACCTTAGGTGTGAAAATCACTTAAGCTACGGAAGCAAGCCTCTGAGTGTGTCGGCTAGTGTCGTCCGCGAACCCAAAGAACACCTCCAATTAACTTGACATCTGCCATAGTGAAAAATATGACATAAATATCGACACGTCCATAAAACAAAAAAGACAAAAATCGGTATAAGAACTATACATATGTACAAGAAGTCACCCAAAAGACCAACCTAAGAGTAATACTTCTTGAGGTAGAGCCCATTTCTAGGCTCCACCAAGGCATTTCCCTCAAATTCAACTAGACGGTAAGCACCCTTCTTTAATACCTCTTTCACGATGAAATATTTGAACTAGATGGGTTTGAACTTTCCTACCCCCAGGGGATCCTTGTCTTGATCGTAGAATAGGACAGGATTTCCTTTGGAAAAAATACGAGGATGAACAAACCGATCATATTGAAACTTGACTCATTTCTTATGAGTCTCATTGGTCGAGGTTGCATCTCGACGTTTCTCATTGAGTTGCTCGAGATATAATAGGTGTTACTCAAGTGGTGAAGTGTATGGAAGTAACTCTATTGCCAACTTTAAAGACGGGATCTGGAAATCAATAAGAAAGACTTCTTCCATCCCGTATACAAGTTGAAAAGGTGAGAAATTGGTGGCAATATTTATAGACAGTCGGTAGACCCATAATGACGAGTACAACATCAAATGCCAATTTGACTTGGAAGAATTGATCATTCGCTGAAGAATAGTCTTGAGAGACTTATTCACAACTTCAACCTGACCATTCACTTGTGGGTAGTAGTGTGATGAATGTTCTTGCCTCAACCCAAGATTTGATGTTAAATTAGACATCATTTTTTTTTGGAAGTGACTGTGATGGTCAATGAAAATATCCTTTGGGATGTTGAACCTTTCTACTATCTGGTTAACAATGAAGAGAGGTGTTGTTTCTCCATCATTTTTAAACATTTCCATAGCCTAGACCCACTTTCTGAAGTAGTTTACCGCTATGATGATATAATGATGCCCCCTGACTGAAGTCGAGCGACATGTAGTAAAATCAATCCCCTACTTGGTGAAGGGACCAATTGTGATGACGGGAAACATGGGAGTAGTGATGACGGGAAACACGGGTGGCACTTCTTGACTGAATCAACGCAATCTTTGATTAACATAGGCCAAAAGTAATCGACACGTAAAATATTTTGGGTTGTTACCAACCTAGAAAAATGACCACCACATCCTCCATTGTGGCAGTCATTAATAACGAGTTTTGCTTCCTCATTTATAAGGCACTGATGAAGAATGAAATCTACACCTCGACAATACAAAGTGCCATCGAGTATGAGCTAGTTTTGTGCCTCATTGTAAATTTGTCGATGCTCTTCACGGGAAGCAGGAGAAGGGCACTTTAAAGTATGGAGATAGACTAGTATATCCCCATACCAAGGGTCCGAAGGTGCAATCAGAAAAATTTCTCCTTTGATAGTCAATTCTTTGGGTGTAACATCACTTGATTTGACCAGAAGTTCTGAAATAAGTTCTGCAAAGATGAATGACTTTTTGGATTGCATGGAAACAAAATCAAATTCAAATTCCTGGAGGATTACAATCCATCTATTGATATTTCCGCCAATGACCTGTCTTGTTAACACATATTGAAAGGGCTTCACAATGGCAATGACAATAGTCTTATGGAAAAAAATGTAATGACAAAACCTTTGGACAACATGCATTGTTTCCAACGCAATTTTATCAACATGGGAATAGTTGAGTTCTAGCCCAACCAAACCTCGACTCAAGTAATAAATAACATGCTCCTGGAGCAGATCATCCTCCTGAACCAAAACCATGTCAATGGTCAGCTCTGCAGCATCCAAGTACAACAAGAAATCTATGTTATAATCGGGAGGTCGGAGCAGAGGGGCATACATAAGGGAGCGTTTCAATGCTTCAAACGAGCATTGAGAAACCTCATCCCAATAGAAGGGGACTCCCTTTTTCAAAAGATGCATGAACCCTTTAGTGATCTTAGTGTAGTTTGTGACAAAATGCCGAAGAAAGTTTGCTTTCCCCTATAATATTTGAAGTTGGGTTCTTGTGCACGGGGGAGGCAAATGAACTACCACCTCAACCTCAAGAGGATCGACCATGATCCCTGTTGTCGAAAGAATGAAACCTAAGAGATGACCCAACGTCACGCAGAAACTGCACTTGTTAGGATTCAAGCGAATCTGATAGTAGTGACATTGTTCGAAGATTAGTCAGAGGTGTGTGGGATGATCATATCTCTTGCGAGAGCGTGATACTAGATCATCGAGATAAGCCTCAACTATATGTCTAAGGTAGTGGAAATAAAAAGGCATTGCTCGTTGAAAAGTGGCTCCAACATTCTTCAGGCCAAGAGGCATATTATGATAAACTAATTTTCCCCAAGGACAGATAAAATATGTTTTATGATGATCTTCAGGTTTGATCTGGATCTCGTTATATCCCGAAAAACCATCAATGAATGAAAATACCTCACATCATATGCATTCATCGACAATATGATCGATGAATGGGGTGGGAAAACAACCTTTCGGACAAGCCTTGTTCAAGTCACAAAATTCCATGCACACGTGAATCATACCTTGTTTTTTGTTAACTGGAACGAGATTTGACACCCATTCCGTCAATTGTACGGGGTAGATAAAATCATCTTTAAGCAATTTCTCTACTTCAACCTTAATTATTGATGCTTTTCGAGGATTCGAAGGACAAATATTCTGTTGGAACAACTTGGCATCAATATAATTTGTTATCTCATGTTCGAAAATTATTGGGTCTATGCCTGGAATCTTCTCGTAAGACCAGGAAAAAACTTCGTGAAATTCCTTAAATAACTCAGTATAAATTAGAATCTATTTGAGGGAGCAGTACGCTCCGAAGAAAACATTCTCCACGACGGTAGGGGTTTTGGAGATATCTATATAGATCATTTCAGCGATACTAGCCATATTATCCTTGGCATAAACTACATGCGTTTCTAGAGGATTGATAGAAGAAGACCTATCTCCAGTCATAGTAAAAAAAAATCACCTACCTTTATTCTTCTTAACTCTGGGAGGAAGTATGATCTATGATGGAGATCATCCCAAGATCTGTCTGGAATAGTCAATGCCTCAAGAATCACCTCATATGAGGGAAATACTAGGTCTAAATAATCTGTAGTGGCAAGGGAAACATGAACCCAAATAGGCTCGAGAACTGGATCTAATTCCTGTGTGGGAGCCAGATCGGGGTCGGTTGAAGCTTGTTGGACAATTTTGTATGCAACTTTTTCCACAGACAATGGCATGGCCATGCCAAAATTCCCTTTCCATTCCATCGAGGTCGATGGGGAAGGAAGATTCCATGGGTTGTGAAAGTAAGTCATTCTAAATGACGACATTTGAAAATTTTCATCCCTAGCTTGGTCGGGGGAAATCGATATAATATTGACATCGCCAGAAGGAGGCGGGTAATTGAAAGTACCCATTAGTGATGGACACAAACCAACCCCTACATTGATGGTTACGGTCTGAGGATTATCAATCATCGAGACCGTGGATGCCCTTGATGAAGGGTCAGGACGAGAGAAGGACAACTGGTAAATGGTCACGATTCAACCCTCGTGTGGAAACAACAATACCTGAAAGACTTTGGCAACCACTACATACATTTCATAGGTCGAACTCCTTCCTAACAAAAGGTTGTAGTCGATAGGTGCATCGACCACTTAAAATTCGATGCACATGGTCTTCCCTCCTAACTGCATGGGGAAAGAAGGAATGATTCCATGTGGTCTGAATGAATGACCGTCAAATGTCGTAAGCAATGTAGGTGATAGAGACAAAATGGGTTGGCCAGTGGCCTTCCAACATGCCAATGCATCACACAAGGTGAGTCTCCCTCGTTAACCACCGTACAGAAGATATTCTGAGTAAATGATTTCGTTGTGTCATCCACTACTATCTGAAACGCAAGGTGGTAAGGAAGACGATGTTTCAAGTCATTTGGATCGAGAACGATCGCTCCTGGGTTACAAGTCTCTACAGATCCCAAGGTGGATAACATATCCTTTCTCTTCGAAGGGTAGCTCTGGAGGACCTCCAAAGAAGACATCGTGCAAGGGGTTTGTGCCAAATATTCCACAACAGAGTAGTTATGGGTAGCCATGGCATTCAAATTATGAGAATATCTCTTGAATGCACCTTTGGGGATGTGTGTCATTCTTTCTCCGATCATATTCTCAATCTAGAGAGGAACTGGTGGGTTTGTGGATTCTTTACTTTTTTCGGTAGATTTTGTCATTATGTAATCTTGAGTCCTAGTCACTATATGAGTGTCACCTTTCAACATGTAAACATTCGTGGTCGAGGTATTACTAGTAGACACGGGGGGTCCTTGACTGCCCCCTTCCACGCTCAAATATGTTGAGGCTTGAGCCATGTTTTGTCCATGTGGAAATGGGTTTGTCAGCACAATAGGTTGTTATTGTGATAATAGATTATGGGCCTCCGCAAGTCAAGGGAACAGGTGCATCGAGTGTTCTTTAGTGCAAAGGTTACATGGATACTTTGACTTTATCTTTTCTGTGTTACCCCTGCCAACATTGTTATTAGATTTTTTGTCCCCTTTACCCTTCTTTTTCCATTTTTTTTTCCTTCAGGTTGTTGGTTGGCCTTTGGGTTCGTCGAATCCACATTGTGTATGTCCAAAATTTGGGTAAGGGGAACAACTGAACTGAAGGTCTAGCTGGTGGTCGTTTGTTGTATTGACAATTGTTGAAATTGATTTGACAATAGATCAATGGAATTTCCTTGTGTTGAACCCACTATACCGTCGACATGTGGTCCATAATTTGTTTGGCCTTGTCGAGGATGGATCATGGCGCATTTGGCAAGATTTCATAGAGTAAGACAGAGTGAGAGTAAATTAGTTCGAGTTGTTGCACTCTTATTGTCGCCTCCTCCTTTGAAAACACTCATGAATTTGCAACATCCTTGGATAGAATTGGTACCAAAGACTTCAGGCACCACTCCAACAATAAATCTGGTGGGACCTATACCTTAATCAAGCTCTTCCGATGCCTCCATTCTCAGATGTGATAGGAGATATGGTCGACCCTAGTCTGCTCAAATTTGGCCAGCAACTTGGTGCCAACATCGTATCTCATGGGTAGCTGGAAATGGTTTAGGAACACCACTGCCAAGTCACTAATGTAATAATATCTTGAGTGGTCGAGCTCAATATACCATTTTACGACATCCCCGATAAGAGTGCGTTGAAAAAGGGTCAATTCTACGGAGTCATATTGTAGCAATTTTGACGAGCACCATAAGTGGAAAGTTGTCACATTATCACCTGGGCCTTCACCATGCTTGGCTTAAAATTTCGGAATATCTGACGGTAAATTAGTCGACATGGGGGGGAAACATTGATCATGACAAATCGGGTTGTTAAGCAAACTTGACAAGTCTACCAGATGTAGCATTTCCATAAACAATAGTTTGGGTTGGGTACTATGTACAGGAAAAAGGGGGCATGGAGTTTGACTGGTACCAGGTTTTCAGGAAAATTTGGGTTGTTGGCCAGGTTTCTGGTAGAAACCATGGCCCTTACTAGCATACGAAAAATTACGGTTGTTGGGATATCATCGGTTGATTCCCATAATTGGATGATGTGGTTTGGGAAGGGATTTCTCCCTGCATTGTGTTCCAAGGATTTTGGAAGGGGATGCCCCCAGCTTGTCACATTCCCCAAAATAAAATATTTTGGAAATTTAATTTTCTGGGAAATTATACCGTTTTTGGTAAATTCGAATTTGGAAAATTTTTTCCATTTATGGAAATTTTGAATTTCAAATTTGTTAATTGTAATAAATTATTATGACCCAACTAACTATTTGACAATGAAACTTGTTTGAAAACATAATATTTTATATTGATTGCAGGAAGACAAATGGAACAACCATGTTAAAATTAGCTGACCATGACTCCATGAGAGGGGAACATGTTGGAACTACCCCTGGGCTGATTTTTACAAGTGGAAAATTAATGATTTGGCCATTGGAAGCCCCTGAAAACTAGGGATTTAGGAAGCTGCAAAAATTCCAAGGAAGGGAAAAGACCTAGGCAAGTTACAAATAAGCATATGTGAGGAGGCAGGATGCTGCTAAGTATGTTGGGAAAGAGTCTATTTTTCTTTTCCTTTTCACTTGCTGTTATGAACACTAGAAGGGTGTGAGGCAAGGAGAAAAAGTGACTAAATTGAAGGACAATGTTGTAGAGGGATTTCCAAGTTCTCCCTTATGGACTCATGGTCAGGCTAGGGGGTGAATCGGGCAAGTAATCGTGGTTTCTCAATTCTACGGTTGGGAGGAACGTGGTTGTTCCCTTTGTTTTCTCCGCAAGTTTAGTTCAGATATGTTTCTCTAAACTATATCTGTCTGAATGAGTTTATATTGGATATATTGTACATGTTATAGCTATACAAAAAAGAGTTCTAGTATCTGTTTTTAATCGTATAACTGTTGTAAGTCTTTTACTATACCTAAATATTCAGTATTTTACCTCTGTGGGATGAATCGATTATTTTTATAGTGGGATCCCTAATGCTGGTATGCATGCAATAACCTAGATAAAGGTTGTTCGAAATTCAATGAATAGACTGTAGGATTTAATTGTAGATTTATTTCTGGAAATCAATTTTTAAATAGGATCAAATATGTATCAATGAACGAACATAACTATTATATGCATATGTATGTTTCAAATTTTAAACAGAATCAAACATGTATCAATGAATGAACAGAGCTATTATATGCATATGTATGTTTCAAACTTTAAACAGAATCGAATATGTATCAATGAACGAACATAACCGCTATCTTCATATATTCCATTATATAATTTAGTTCAAAAAGGAAAACATAATTCATTTATATAGTCTAGAACGATGAAGCATAGGGGAGTGAACAGAATCCAGGGAATAAGATACATATATATATATATATATATGTATAGACGTATGAAATAATTCTGAAAGATTCAAGACTCCATTACAATAAAAAAAATATAGTAACTATATACATAGATAGATATATGGATACATATATAGATTAACAAGGTATTAACGTTGAATTAGAAATAACCAGGTCTAGTCAATTATGTTTAGTTGTGTTGAAAATAAATGGTAAACAATTATAACCCTGCCGAGCATTATCTGGATTTCCTTTCATGAACTGTAATAGTAAAGAAATATAATCTGATCTAGAAATTTTGATAACTTAGTAGTAACAAGTTCATAAGGAAAAGGTAGTCCACGGGACAATCAAACTTTTATGTGGAACCGTGAGTCGGGAGTAAGGAGGGAATCTTTTCCAAAAATCCAGAAAGGAAAAACACAGAGTCATGTTGTGCAGTAGTAATCCCAAAGGAAAAACAAGACAAATCATATGAGGAGACTTATGATCTAAATTTAATTATGGTATGAAGTTTCAGTGTAATAGAATCCCTTTACAAGTTAAACCCCCCCCCCAAAAAAATCCTTTAGGTTCCTTTTTCACCATACTGAACGGAAATACAGACGGTGTAACCATCTATATCCGAATACATTCAAATCAATAATAATGATAAAATGATTTACAAGTTGGAATGAGACTAGATAGGGAAACGACTGGGATAAAAATACCCAACACAGTACTTTAGTCGATTGAAAACAAAGTATTGTTTAATGACAGTTACACACAGAAATCGGATGAAGAAGAAACTGGAGGGCCTCCTCATCCCAACCATTGAATTCATAGATTAAAACTATATCAAACATCTCAAAAAATCCAGGAAGAGACCGTGCCCAGGCACGGTGGGAATTCTGGAAGGCCTACAAGGAACTCGAATACCTTTTGCGCCAGAAGTGGGTACCAAACATCTGAGATCCATAAGTGGATGAGAAGCCTGGAGAAGTAACGTTAAATTATCAGTAAACATAGATAAAAATAATGAAATACTAATAGAAATTGCTAACCGTCAGTAAGGAAATAATATGTAAACTTACTTAACTTCTGATTGATAGGTTGGCATAACTCTCTGTTTTACTTTTCACTTTTCCCAACTGGATAGATTCCTAGATGAGGGTGGATAGTGTGTTAATTCCTTGTTGGGTACCCTCGTATCAAAATAGGGCCCATCATTAGTGTATTATGTAAGCCCTAAAATGAAGAAATCTTACAAGGAGGAGGTGCATACACAACAAGTAATGATTCTATAATAGGGAAAGGACAAAAATAGATAGTAACAGTAATCGTATGCATTTCAAACATTACAGCAACTATTTAACCAAATTGGACAAAGCACAATGAGTGTATTACCTACTGCAAATAATATTTGAAGCATAGCAAAAGTATAACATGACTGAAGCTACATAAAGACCTACAGAGGCCTTAAGCCTCAACATCCATCAAAGAACCCAACATGGGACGTAATCGGGGAGGTTACAAAACCCTTTACCCAAAACCCAAACAAGAAAACGAATGGATACAACCTTTCTAAAATGCGGAAATAGAGATGTATATTATAGAAAATAAACTGAGAGGTTATAAACCCTTTCTTCTGAAACTGAATAGAAAACAACTGAGTGTACCCCCTTCAAAGCCAACAAATGAAGAAAAGAAAATGAATATCATTTCGAAGGAAGCTTCTCCTTCATAGTTTAGGGTAACTTCGGAAAACAATATAGAATAAGTAAGGTACATTATCTCTTTAAAACAACTTGCAAGTAATGCATTTGGAGACAAATACTTACCAGGGGCAAGGGCCATGCCAACTATTACAACTCGGGGCGGCTCCCGTGGAAATACTTTGTGCCTCCGAAGTTGATTCACAGGAACACCTCATAGAACTCAACAATGACATTTGTGAAAACACTTCAACCCTAATCAATATCCTATCAACCTCGAAGTAAATGAGGAGGGCCCAGAGGGCAGGTGGCCATGTGACAGTGTCAGCAACAATATGCCACATGGAGTAAAGAGCCCAGTAGTTCCACTGGAACTTGCAGGCCACCTTTAATGAAATTACAAAGTTATAACTGCTAGACAGAGAATCATCCTTCCCACTTAATACGTATTATGAATAAGAGTAAAAGCCCCCATCTTTCTTCAGGTTTAGCACGAATCAATAGTCTGATCCTAGTGATGAAATATCCATTCGACATATGGAGGTAAGTAACTAATTCACAAACCAACTTTGGTCCTAAGGGCATCAAGTTCGATCGTGACATAGTAATAAAACCCATCTTGATGAATCGAATGGTGGGTAAAAACCAAATAAAGTCACCTAGTTTCAATTTTAATTAGAGATACATGCACGCAAATGGTAGGGGTCTTATGTTTTCATTGAGGAAATCATAGTAGGAGTTGTGAGACTTTGTTTTTCATGTAATCCATTATATCATGGGGTAAAAAAATTTGAAAACAAGAGGGAACTCTTATGGTAGGTAGAACTTAGGAACTTTCCCCTTTAAGAATCCTTGTTACGAACAGAATTTTGAACCAATCCTATAATAAGTGTATACATTTTGTTATTAAAAGGAAATAACAAATAAAACAAAAAAAAAAAAAATTGTTGTGTGATAATTGAGGTTCATTACATATGGTATCAGAGCGAAATTTACAACATTGGGCATGAACAAGACCACTATAGAGCTTAGTATATATTTTGTTTTAGATAAAATCTAATAAATTGTGTGGTTACAAACATAAAACTTTCTCTGTTTTGGTGAATAAGTATGGCAGCTCAAGACAATGCAGAAAACATGATGGAAGAAAATCCACAACAAAGACCTCCTAGAGATACAAGGAAGAATAGTGACAGAATCTCACCCATAGAAGTGTTGGAAACAATGAGGAACTTGATTGTTGAGCTATAGATATTTAAAGACGAAAATGAAAAATTGAAGAAGGAATAGCAAGAAAAACAGGAGATAAACGAAGTCCTACTGCACAGTATAGTGACCAAGAAAAACCCAAAAGATAATAATAACGATGAAGAAGTCAGCAAGAGAGCCTCTAAGAAATCAGGGCCATAAACATAAAAAGGAGACAGTTTGTCTGAAGGAACACCTCGAGCTGAGGATGGAACTAAAATTGTCAGAAAAAGAAAATAAGTAGACCACCTTGAAGGAGAATTTAAAAAGATTAAACCTACTATCTTTGATTGGAAATCCAGACAAGAGAAGAAGCAGAGGCATGGTTGTTGGACATCAAAAAGTATTTCCAAATCTACAACTATTCCAACAACATGAAGGTCAGGACGACCATCTACAATCTGAAAGGGAAGGCCAGTACTTCGTGGCAAGATCTGAAATTGGCCAAGGGACTAAAGGAGAAACAGTTGGAATGGTATGACTTTAAGAAGTATTTCAAGAAACAATGCCTTTCTAAAAATTATTATGAAAGGAAGACAAAGTAATTTTATGTGTTACGAATCATATAGATGACGATGGAGGACCTTATAAATAAATTTATGGATATGCTAAGGTTCGTACCACACATCCAAGAGGATAAAGTAAAAATTCAGTGATTTCTAAGTTGTCTACCACAGTTCTACAAGGACAGAATTGAGTTTGACAACCCCAAATTTTTAAGTGAAGTATTCAGAAAAGCGTGAATGTGCTACAACAAGTATAAACAACGGGAAGAGTTTTCCAAAGCTTGGAAGGATAAGAAACAAGATCAAATGAACCAGTGGAAGAAGGGGTACCAACCAACTCCTTATCATAATATAGCGAAGAGTTTTTCGAGAAATTATTTTCACTCCAATCCTTTGAATACTCAAGGTAGCGGAGAACCGGTAAACCTGGGAGCGAAGAGGTTTGGGGATAGCTCCCACGAGGCATTAAAGTGTTGGGAATGTGGAGAGCCTCATCTGAGGAAGAACTGCCCACGTTTGAGTTCAACAAATAGAATTTTTGTTCATAACCTGCAAGAAGCCTCGACAGTAGGAGATGTGGGCAGGAGCCTACATCAGATAAATGCAGCCATCGATGGATGACAAGCTGACCACCAGTCCTCAGTGGTAGAAGTCAAAGGTAAAATCCATGACACTCGAATTTCTATTTTAATTGATCCCGGAGAAACATTAAGTTATATTACTACAAAGGTAGTAGAGTCAAATAAACTTAAGAGACTGAAGCAGGAAAAATCATGGCTTGTGCAACTAGCGACAGGTACAAAAAGGAAAGTAATTGACTATATTTCGGATTTTAAGTTCAGCCTAGATGGTCAAACTATAAGGACCAATATGAACATCCTACCACTAGGATCTTACGATATGATTATTGGCATGGACTGGTTGGAATGACACAAAGCAATATTAAATTGTTATACAAAGATACTTAGCTATAAAGATGATTTCGGCAACACCAAGACAACCCAAGGTATACCAAAACCAGTATCAGTCAGAGAAATTTTAGCGATGAAACTAAAGAAATGTGTGAGAAAAGGATGTCAAGTTTATTCCATCCAAGTGACGAGTCTAGCAGAAAAGAAGAATAAGCCAAAGTTGGAATACTTTGTTGTCCTACATGATTTCAGAGACATGTTTGTGGATGAGATACCAGAATTACCCCCTACAAGGGAAATAAACTTCTCCATAGATCTGTTACCTAGTTTTGTCCCTATCTCAAAGGCACCTTACCAAATGAGTCTACCAGAACTGATAGAATTAAAAATACAATTACAGGAATTGTTGGAGAAAGAGTATATCAGACCAAGTGTCTCACCTTAGGGAGCACTAGTCCTCTTTGTGAAAAATAAGGATGGTACTCTAAGATTATGTATCGATTATAGACAACTGAACAAAATGAGTATTAAGAATAAATACCCCTTACCAAGGATAAATGATCTATTCGATCAAGTAGGGGGGGGGCAAGATCTTTTCAAAATTGGATTTATGATCTGGTTATCATCAAGTTCGGATAAAAGATGAGGACATAAAGAAAACAACATTTCGGACAAGATATGGACACTACGAGTTTGTAGTCATACCTTTTGGACTCACTAACTCCCTAACCACATTTATGTGCCTAATGAATATTATTTTTAGTGAGTACTTGGACAAGTTCATGGTAGTATTCATCAACGATATCCTGGTCTATTCAAAGACAGAGGAGGAACATGAGGAACACTTAATAATAGTTCTGCAAACGTTAAGGAAGCACAAACTGTACGCCAATTTCGACAAGTGTGACTTCTATCAAAAATAAATATCTTGGACATGTAATTTCAACAGAGGGCATTGTCGTAGACCTAGAAAAGATGAAATCCATTATGGAATGGTCAGTACCTAAAGATGTAGTGGATATATGGTCGTTCATGGGAATCACCGGATACTACCACAGGTTTATAGAAGGGTTTTCCAAGATAACCTACCCTATCACATCATTACAAAAGAAAGGAACCAAGTTTAATTGGTTAGATAAATGTCAAGACAGGTTCAACAAACTAAAGGAATTATTGACAATGGCACCCATATTGAAAGTAGCAGACCCAGATAAAGACTTCACTGTATGTGTTGATGCAAGTAAAGAAGGGCTAGGTGGTGTCCTAACTCAGGAAGGACAAGTTATTTGTTATGAGTCCCAAAAATTAAAAGAACACGAGTGAAATTATATCACTCATGACTTAGAATTAGCAGTAGTAATACATGCCTTAAATATGTGGCGACATTACATAATGGGTAAAAGATTCCTATTATTAATGGACAATAGCGGGGTGAAATATATGTTTAACCAACCAACTCTTAACGCAAGGCAAGAAAGGTGGTTAGCCTTCTTAAGAGAATTCGACTTCGAGGTTAGACATATCAAGGGCAAGGAAAACAGAGTATCATATGCTTTAAGTAGAAGAATCCATGGATTATTTGAAATGAATATTAGCAGGGCAAAAAGTGATCTGGAAGAAAGAATAAGGACAACAGGTATTGATGATGAAAACTATACTAAAATAACAGAAGAATTATCAAACAATACCACGAAATCAGATAAACCAGATCTAAGTATCGACAAGAAGGGACTACTATGATTTAAAAACATAATTTACATACCAAATTCAACAGGGTTAATATTAACAATCTTCGACAAAGTGCATAAGAAGTTGTATTCTGGCCACCCAGGTTACCAGAAAACAATAACAACACTTAGGAAACTATTTTATTGGCCTAATATGAAGGGAGAAATAGCAGAATACTTGGCTAGGTGCCAACATTGTTAGCAGGTTAAGGCCAAGCACCAACATCCAGCCAACCTCTTACAGCCATTACTAGTACCAGAATGGAAATGGGAGACTATATCACTCAACTTTATAATAGGTTTGCCTCAAAATCAGAAACAGAATGACTCCATCACGACTGTAATCGATAAACTTTGTAAGTCTGCACACTTTATTCCTATAAAGTCTACTTTTAAAGCTATAAACATTGCTTAAATATTCATGAAAGAAATCTTTAGACTGCATGGTATTCCTAAAATAATGATTTCAGATAGAGACATAAAATTCACATCCGTTTTTGGAAGGAATTGTTTGCAGGGCTCAATACCGACTTGAATTTCAGTACAAGTTATCATCCACAAATGGATGGACAAACCAAAAAGACAAACCAAATCATAGAGGATATGCTCTGCATGTGCGTAAGAACAAAACCAAACAAGTGGGAGGATTATATACACTTGGTAGAATTTGCATATAACAATGGGTACCAAACTTCAACAAAGTTGATCCCTTTCAAAGTATTGTACCACAGAAAGTGTATGACTCCAATTAGTTGGGATAACCCAGCTAACAGACTCATGGTTGGACTAGAAATGCTCCAAGAAATGGAGAACATGGTAAGAAAGGTACAACATAACTTAAAGGAAGCACAGGACAGACAAAAGAGCTATGCAAATCTGAAAAGAAGACACTTAGAGTTTCAAGCAGGAGACCATGTATATTTGAAGGTCAAATCCTGAAAAATCTCATTGAAGCTAGGAAACTATGCCAAGTTGGCACCTAGGCTCTGTGGTCCCTTCGAGATACTAGCTCGAATTGGAATTATAGCGTATCAACTTGCACTACCAACGAATCTAATAATTCATAATGTATTTCATGTTTCTTTATTGAAAAAATATGTTCACGACCATACTCATATGATTGATTGGAACTTGGTATAGGTGGAGCCCGAAGGCGAATTCTAGGTGGAACCCCTACGCATTATGGACCAGAGAGAAATAATGCTTCAGAAGAGAGTCATCGCTCAGGTAAAGGTGCAATGGAATCACTTTAGTTCTGAGGAGGCCACTTGGGAATTGGAGGGAGATTTGCGGAAATATCATCCAATATTGTTCCAAGAAAGGAACAAACATTGAGGACATTATTTTATTAAAGGGGGAAAGGATGTGACATGCCCCAAAATAAAATATTTTGGAAATTTAATTTTCTGGGAAATTATTCCGTTTTTGGTAAATTCAAATTTGGAAAAATTTTGCCATTTATGGAAGTTTCGAATTTCGAATTTGTTAATTGTAATAAATTATTATGACTATTAGGAAGAACTCTGATTTGAACTAACTAACTATTTGACAATGACACTTGTTTTAAAAAAAATATTTTATATTGATTGCAGGAAGACAAATGGAACAACCATGTTAAAAGTAGTTGACCATGACTCCATGAGTGGGGAACATGTTGGAACTACCCCTGGGATGATTTTTACAAGTGGAAAATTAATGATTTGGCCATTGGCATCCCCTGAAAACCAGGTATTTAGGAAGTTGCAAAAATTCCAAGGAAGGGAAAAGACCTAGGCAAGTTACACATAAGAATATGTGAGGAGGCAGGACGCTACTAAGTATGCTAGGAAAGAGTCTATTTTGCTTTTCTTTTTCACTTGTTGTTATGAACACTGGAAGGGTGTGAGGCAAGGAGAAAAAGTGATGGAATTGAAGGATAGTGCTGTAGAGGGATTTCCAAGTTCGCCCTTATGGACTCATGGTCAGGCTAGGGGGTGAATCAGGCAAGTAATCGTGGCTGCTCGATTCTACGATTGGGAGGAACGTCGTTGTTCCCTTTGTTTTCTCCGCGAGTTTAGTTCATATATGTTGCTCTAAACTCTATCTGTCTGAATGAGTTTATATTGGATATACTGTACATGTTATATCTATATAGAAAAGAGTTCTAGTATATGTTTTTAATCTTATAACTGATGTAAGTCTTTTACTATACCTAAATATTCAGTATTTTACCTCTGTTGGACAAATCGGTTATTGTTATAGTGGGATCCTTAATGTTGGTATGCATGTAATAACCTAGATAAAGGTTGTTTGAAATTCAGTGAATAGACTGTAGGATTTAATTGTAGATTTATTTCTGAAAATCAATTTTTAAATAGGATCAAATATGTATCAATGAAAGAACAGAGCTATTATATGCATATGTATGTTTCAAACATTAAACAGAATCGAACATGTATCAATGAATGAACAGAGCTATTATATGCATATGTATGTTTCAAACTTTAAACAGAATCGAATATGTATCAATGAACGAACAGAACCGATATCTGCATATATTCCATTCTGTAATTTAGTTCAAAAAGGAAAACATAATTCATTTATATAGTCTAGAACGATGAAGCATATGGGAGTGAATAGAATCCAGGCAATAAGATACATATATATATGTATAGGCATATGAAATAATTCTGAAAGATTCAAGACTCCATTACAATAAAAAAATTATAGTAACTATATACACGGATATATATATATATATATATTAGCAAGGTATTAATGTTGAATCGGAAATAACCAGGTCTGGTCAAGTATGTTTAGTTGTGTTGAAAATAAATGGTAAACAATTCTAACCCTGCCAAGCATTATTTGGATTTGCTTTCGTGAACTGTAATAGTAAAGGAATATAATCCAATCTAGAAATTTTGATAACTTAGTAGTAACAAGTTCATAAGGAAAAGGTAGTCCACGGGACTGTCAAACTTTTATGTGGAACCATGATTCGAGAGTAAGGAGGGAATCTTTTCCAAAACTCTGGAAAGGAAAAACACAAAGTCATGTTGTGCAGTAGTAATCCCAAAGGAAAAACAAGACAAATCATATGAGGAGAGTTATGATCTAAATTTAATTATGGTATGAAGTTTCGGTGTAATAGAAACCCTTTACAAGTTAACCCCCCCCCCAAAAAAATCCTTCAGGTTCCTTTTTCACCATACCGAACATAAATACGGACTGTGTAAACATATGTAGTCAAATACATTCAAATCAATAGTAACGATAAATCGATTTACAAGTTGGAATGAGACTAGATAGGGAAACGACTGGGATAAAAATACCCAACATGGTACTTTATTCGATTAAAAACAAAGTCCTATTTAATGATAGTTTCACACAGAAGTCGGATGAGGAAGCAACTAGAGGACCTCCTCATCCAAACCATTGAAGGCATAGATTAAAACTATATCAAACATCTCGAAAAATCTAGGAAGAGACTGTGCCCAGGAATTTTGGGAATTCTGGAAGGCCTACAAGGAACTCGAATACCTTTTGTGCCGGAAGTGGGTACCGAACGTCCAAGATCCATAAGTGGATGAGAATCTTGAAGAAGTAATGTTAAATTATCAGTAAACATAGATAAAAATAATGAAATACTAACAGAAATTGCTAACCGTCAGTAAGGAAATAATATGTAAACTTACTTAACTTCTGATCGATAGGCTGGCATAACTCTCTGTTTTACTTGTTTCTTTTCCCAACTGGATAGATGCCTAGCTGAGGGTGGATAGCATGTTAATTCAGTTATGGGTACCCTTGTATCAAAACAGGGCCCATCATTAGTGTATTATATAAGCCTTGAAACGAAGAAATCTTACAAGGAGGAGGTGCATACACAAAAAGTAACAATTCTATAATAGGGAAAAGACATAAATAGATAGTAACAGTAATCTTATGCATTTCAAACATTACAACAACTATTTAACCAAATCGAACAGAGCACGATGAGTGTATTACCTACTGCAAATAATATTCGAAGCATTGTGAAAATATAACATGATTGAAGCTACATAAAGCCCTACAGAGGCCTTAAGCCTCGAAATTCATCAAAGAACCCAACATGGGACATAATCGGGGAGGTTACGAAACCCTTCACCCAAAACCTAAACAAGAAAATGAACGGATACACCCTTTCTAAAATGCGGAAACAGAGATGTATATTATAGAAAATAAATTGAGAGGTTATAAACCCTTTCTTCCGAAATTGAATAGAAAACAACTGATTGTACCCCCTTCAAAGCCAGCAAATGAAGAAAAGAAAACAGAGATCATTTCGAAGGAAACTTCTCCTTCAGAGTTTAGGGTAACTTCGGAAAACAATACAGAAGAAGTCAGGTGCATTATCTCTTTAAAACAACTTGCAAGTAATGCGTTTGGAGACAAATACTTACCAGGGGCAAGGGTCACACCAACTGTTACAACTCGGAGAGGCTACTATGGCAATACTCCACGCCCCCCAGGTTGATTCACAGGATCGCCTCACAGAACTCAACAATGACATTTTTGAAACCACTTCAACCCTAATCAATATCCTGTCAACCTCAGAGTAAATGAGGAGGGCACAGAGGGCAGGTGGCCATGTGACAGTGTCAATGACAGTATGCCATATGGAGTAAAGAGCCCAGTAGTTCCACTGGAACTCACAGGCCACCTTTAACGAAATTACAAATTTATAACTGCTAGACAGAGAATCATCCTACCCACTTAATACGTATTATGAATAAGAGTAAAATCCCTTGTCTTTCCTCGGGTTTAGCACGAATCAATAGTCCGATCCTAGTGATGAAATATCCATTTGAAATATGGAGGTAAGTAACTAATTCACGAACCAACTCTGTCCCTAAGGGCATTAAGTTTGATCGCGACATAGTAATAAAACCCGTCTTGATGAATCGTATGGTGGGTAAAAACCAAATAAAGTTGCCTAGTTTCAATTTTAATCAGAGATACATGCACACAAATGGTAGGAGTCTTATGTTTTTATTGAGGAAGTCATAGTAGGAGTTGTGAGACTTTGTTTTTCATGTAATCCATTATATCATGGGGTAAAAGAATTTGGAAACAAGAGGTAACTCTTATGGTAGGTAGAACTTAGGAACTTTCCCCTTTAAGAATCCTTGTTACGAACTGAATTTTAAACCAATCCTATAATAATTGTATACATTCTGTTATTAAAAATAAATAGTGAATAAAACAAAATTTTTTTTGTTGTGTGATAATTGAGGCTCATTACACAGCTGATCCAATGGGCATAAGTACTGAGCCTTTCTCGGGGTTCCATTGGCCATGGAAGGGGTTTCCCTCGACCGACATCCCTTGAAAGGGAATTTATCCCTACCAAGGATTCCAAATTCCTTGTGAGGAGAATAGTACCCTGCACAGGATTCTGTTGACCAAAACCAGGGTTGCCCCCAACCGAGATGATAGTCAAAGAGAAAGCGCTATTAACAAACGTGTTGAACAACGAGAACAAGATGGATCTCACATGCGTAGTGTAAGATGAAGGCACTAAAATTCCTGCTCCAAAAAAGTTGTAGTTAGCATTTGGCTCAATGGGTTGCTAGAAAGCACCACCGAGCAAGGGGGACGAAGGACGTATATGCCCGCCACCATAAGGGATAACATTGAAGGGAACTGAAGTTTCCCCAACATACCCTTGCACAATATCATTTGAGCTCCCTGTAAGTTCTAAACCTGTGAAGTAAAGCAATGCATATATATTCTTAATAAAAACATAAATTAATCAATGTCTCATTCACATAGTACACAAAGATTTATACCGGAAACCCTCAACCGGGAAAACCTTTCTTATATTCATTATATCGAATTTCACCATTCACCATACAATATATATAAAATGTTTTTAGGTATTCCATAGATGCCAAAACCCTAATCCCTTAATATGGGATTAATCATCAAACAAAGTTGTCATATCTGATGTGCCCACACACACACATGCAAAGAATATAACACATACCCAACATTCTCCCACTTCTTGTTTTCTTTGCATCCATGGGTCCAGGGGATTATATAGTCAACAATCAAGGGTAGCAATGCCCATTATTACTCTACACTAGGAGAACCTTTCTATGCTCATAGACTTTGTCAATGAATCTGCAACATTCTTCAAAGTGTCAACCTTTTCCAGCAACAACTTCTTTTCCTCAACCATGTCTCTCACAAAGTGATATTGAACATCAATATGCTTTGTATTTGAATGATAAGTTGGGTTATTTTCTAGGAAGAGTTCACTCTGAATGTAACAATTTAATCTCACTGCTTGTTGTACCAACCCAATTCCTGAACACAATCTTTGTAACCATACTTCTTCCTTGCTTGCATGAGTGGTTTCCATGTATTCAACTTCTGTAGTTGAGAGTGCCACTACATCCTGTCCTTTGCTCATCCAAATGATTTCTCCTCCAAATAGGTTAAACACATACCCACTTGTAGATCTTCTGCAATCCAAATATCCAACCCAGTCTACATCAACAAAGCCATGTATGTTCAACACTCTGTCCAATCTTGGTCTTCCTTGGTAGCACAATCCATAACTGGTTGTGCCATGAAGATACCTGAAGACCCTCTTTACTATTGTCCAATGCTCCTTCCCTGGTTTTGACATATACCTGCTCAAAACTCCCACTGCATGTGCAATGTCCAGTCTAGTACAGACCATTGCATACATCAAACTGCCAGATGCACTGGCATACGGAACATGGCACATGTCCTCTTCTTATTGTTGTGTCTTGGGACACTGATCTGCAGATAACTTTACACATATAGGAATTGGAACCTTGATCGGTTTACTTCCATGCATATTAAACCTCTGTAATATCGTCTCAAAACATTTTCTCTGATTCAACCAAAGTTTCCTGTTTGCATGATCTCTTTTAATCTCCAATCCCAGAATGAAGTTAGCAGCACCGAGATCCTTCATGTCAAATTTGGAGGATAGTTGTGATTTCACCTCCTTGATAACATCCATGTTATTTCCTACCAACAACATGTCATCAACATACAACACTACATAAATGAAGTGTTTACCAACCTTCTTGGAATATACACAATGATCAACCCTACTTCTTACAAATCCCAATCCAAGGATGTATGTGTCAAACTTTTGGTACCACATCATAGCTGATTTCTTCATACCATATAGTGACTTATTTATCTTACAAACCAACTCTTTCTTTCCCTTCACTACAAATCCTTCTGGCTGCTTCATGTAGATTTCTTCTTCCAGATCCCCATGTAGGAATACTGTCTTCACATCCATCTGTTCCGCTTCAAGATCAAAAGAAAAAACAATAGATAAAATAAATCTAATAGAAGTTAACTTAGCAACATGGGAAAAAATCTCACCAAAGTCAATTCCCTCTACCTAGAAATAACCTTTTTCTACTAACCAAGCTTTGTATTTCTCCACTTTACCTTGTGCATTAAACTTCTTCTTAAACAACCATTTGCTACCAAAATATTTTCTTCCAACTAGAAACTCAACTATATCCGATGCCTCATTCTTATCGAAGGCATCCATTTCTTCAACCATGGCCTTCTTCCAGAGTTTACTATCCTTTGAATTCACTACTTCCCTGAAAGTTCTGGGATCATCATCAGTAATAGATAAAGAAAAATTGGAACGACAATTAGGTGGACTATACCTTTCTGGTTACCTTTTATCTCTCACTGATCTCCTCAATATTGGGGTATGAGCTTCTTCTTCTTCTTCTTCTTCTTCTTCTTCTTCAGATGATTCATATTTTTCATCATCCAACTCAAGCTGTATTTTCTCAGGTTTGTCTTGCATTGGTAGGAATTCCTATTTGGACACATCTTTTACCTCTCTAAAAACAACATCTCGACTTTAAACAATCTTCTTGGTTTATGGGTTTCAAAGTTTATAACCTTTCACACCATCTTTATCACCAATAAAGATACACTTTTCAACCTTTTTATCCAGCTTACTCCTATTTTCCTTTGGAACATGTACATAAGCATCACAAACAAACACTCTAGGATGTTGAAGAGAGGGTTTCTTTCTATACCATACCTCATGTGGAGTTTTATCATCCAACATTGATGAAGGCGATCGATTGACCAGGTAACATGTTGTACCCACTGCCTCTTCCCAGAAAGCTTGTCCTAACCCGACACCGTTGAGCATGCTCCTTTCTTTTTCCATCAGTGTCCTATTCATCCTTTCTACAACTCCATTCTGTCGAGGAGTGTATGGACTAGTATTCTACCTTGCTATACCACACTTATTACCTAATTCTTCGAATTCATTTCCACGGAATTCTCCACCATTGTCTTTTCTCAATACCTTTATTTTCTTCTCTGCTTGATTTTCTACTAGAGCCTTAAACTCTTAAAATTTATCAAATACCTCAGATTTCTTTCTAAGAAAATAAATCCATGTGTTCCTTGAAAAATCATCTATGAATGAAACATAATACACAGATTTACCTAGGGATGGAACAGGAATAGGTCCAAACACATCACTGTGTATCAAATCTAAGATCCCCTTTTCTCTTGTAGCACCAGATGAGAATCTTACTCGATTTTGTTTACCATATATGCAATGTTCACAAAAATCAAAATCCATAGTGCAATTAGAAATACCTTCAACCATACCTTTATCGTGTAGTGTTCAAAGGCCCTTTTCTCCAATATGTCCCAGTATTTAATGCCACAGCATGGTCTTCTTTCCAGGGAAAATATTGGTCTTGTCTTCTTTATTTCTTTGTTTAGTGACAATAGAACTGTTGCACCCATTATTATAAGTGCTTCCCAACAACTTGTATAGAGTTCCACATCAAACTCCCCTCATCAACACCATTGCTCCTCATACAATCTTGCAAGTGTTCTTTCCAAATATAGTATCTACTCCTGCATCATCCATTTTGGTTACAGATATTAGGCTCCTAGCTAGTTTTGGAATGTGCAATAGCTTAACCCTTTCACATCCCAAGATTTTTTATATCAAGTCATCTCCTAGGAATACATCACCACCATCATATTTTTCATATTCAGAGAACCACTCCCTGTGAGGAGTCATATGGTATGATGCACTCGAGTTGATCAACCATACATCATGATCTACATGTGTACTTGTAGATGATAGGTAAACATCACCTCCTTCTTCGGTGGAGGTTTTCGCCAATGTGGAAGAGGTATTATCAGATCCCTTTGGTTTATCAACCTTTTTATACTTGCAATTTTTCTTATAATACCTGTTTTACCACACTTCCATCATTTCCTCAAAGATTTTCCTAGAGACTTAGATCTACCTGTAGATTTAGATCTCCCCCTTGAAGGTTTACCAGGATTCCTGTCTTGGGTACGACCTCTTATAAATAAATCATATGTGTTATGACTATCCATGATTTTCGGCCTCATCTCTTCAGATAACAAGGACGAAACTACATCCTCATACTTCAATTTAGATTGAGTGGTAATACCAATTGCTACAACTAGATTATCCCAAGAGTCTAGAAAAGAACATAACAAAGAAATACACTTATCTTCTTCTGCAATCATAATATTAACAAAGACAAGTTGACTTATCAGAGTATTAACAGAGACAAGTTGATGACGGTATCAGACCACTACCTGAATTAAAGGGAGTCGAGGCCACTGTGGTCTAGACTGGAGAAGGTGGGTTAGGAGGCAACATACCCCTTGTGGTAGTAGTTGAAATGGGAGTATGAGGACTCTCAGACGAAGTAAAAACATTTTCTTCCATAGTTGCTTGTAAGACTATCTAACACTTGTAAGGTGTCACCCTCAAAGGGACAACTTGTACTAATATTGGCACCGACAAGTTAGTGATCGGAGGGTTGGTTGGCCCGAGAGCTTCCACTCCAAGGTCAAAAACATTAGGTTCCTCCGGTGTCAAATAATCTCCTCTCGGAGCAGGCTCAAGCATAGTTTCCTGCAACCCGGTCACTTCCAATGACCCGTGTTGGCCAAGTCTTCGTCGTAACAGTGGAGGTGGTGTCTCTAATGCAACCAATGACATGCCCTGAAGCCTTCATGAAAGACAGATCTCTTGATCTTCCACTTTGTAAAAATATCAATGACATAGTAAGGATTTAACTATCGTTTAAAGGCAAGCACACACTAGAAAAATTTCTGTAAGATAAACCAAGCAAACCACTATCTAGTAGGAAGAACAGTTACGCCATCCAACACTAGAGAAACTTACCGATGCAAGTTAAACTCGAACACGGAAGAACCCTTCAGGTATACTCTGCAATGTGTGACCTGGCGTCTTCCCTAGGTACCGTGGTATACCCCCGCAGTCACCTTTGTAAGTCTCTAGAATATAGGAAACTAATTTTTCAGCTCGCAAACAGTCACCAGGAGGGTATAGTCGAGAGTCGGGTGGACCGCAATGAGAATGATAAAAAGTATGAAACCTACCGAGGGTATAGAAAGAAAGTGGTCCAAAAGAAAACAAAGGATCTCGAATGGATTTGAGTTTCACAAAGATCTATAGGCAAATGCAGGCGATAGTATTCCCACGACAGATCCTCAATATGCATTCCCCACTACATTTAGTCTGGCTTTGGAGGGGTTATCTTCGTTGCCTTTCCTCATGTGAACTCATCTTTATGCCCTATGTAAGAGGGGGATCCCAGATAAATTTCATGTCACTATACTTTAACACTCCCTAGCTCTGACTCTGATGCTTGTTTAATGGCCTTGAAGAGTTTCCTCTCCAACCTAATTCAGGGCTCTAACCCTAAACTAGTTGGTTGACCCTACAAACATAAAAGTCTAATTAATTATAGACTTAGGGTTCATTTTAATGGCTTGTTTTACTCAAAGGATATAGCGATGAAACTAGTGATGTTATGAGAGAAAAAAAGAGGAGAAAAATACAAAACTCTGAAAGAAAAATTACTTCTAGTCAAAAGTAAATATTTACAACTAACTCTTTGTAACCAACTTTTCTTTAACTAACTTTTTCCAAGATATTTAACAAGAATACCTAAAATGAAATTTCGTTTGACTACAAGATACTTATGTTTCAAAACATCAATAAATAACTTTAAAAAATGAACTCTTTTTCCTTTCTAGTAAAATAACTAACTCCAACTACTTTACCAAACTGAAAATGAAAAATCGTTTTTTTTTTTTTTAAATTGCTTCAAACAGAAAAAATTAAATATTTTTTTTTCTCTTTTTTCAAAGCAAATGAAAGGGGTAAAAAGAACAACCATATAAGACTAAAAAATATCTTTGGCCCACTACAGATCACAGGGAATCACTAAAGAAACCAAATAGGGAGATCAATAATTCAAAGACTTACTTAAAACCCTTTCATAAGTAAAAACAAGAAACTTCAAAAAGACAAATAAAATAAATTCTAACCCAAGATATGGTTGTAAACACAAAAAATCTGAACTATATCAAGAAACCATGAGAAGTATAAAACTCAATCAGGAAAGAGGTTGGCTGCCTCTTTTCAAAAAAAAGAAAAAACTTGAACCAGGTACGCTATTGTTGCTTCAACAACCTGCATATGTACGTGCATTGTTTACTGAGAAGGGAGTGTATGTAGGCGGTCTTACCCAAATTATGGAGAATACATCTCTGTAATTCCTTAAAAAAAGAAAGAAAACAGACAGTCTTATAGGGTAGGGAGAACTGCTATGGCACCCGAAGGTGGCCATAATCCCTTAAAAGACTCAAAAAACTATATAGAAGTTCGAAAGGCATAAAAACCAATCAAACAACCCAAAATCCCCTAAAAACCCTAGAGGATTCCCCAATATGGTCGCCAGTTCTGTTGGCACGAAAAACCCCCCTATGACTACACCACAATTCATAATGTAGGTGGATCAATTAACCGTCTAAAATTTAACTACTTCTCTAAAATAACCCAAACATACTGAAACTTATACAATAAAAGGAAAGATGAGGGATATCAGGTAACTATACCTCTACTCTGTGTCCGATGATGATCCCCTCGCGCTTGAAATCTTTGTTGACTGCATGCCTCCTCCCAAGGTTGACCTGCATTCAAACATAAAACTACAAGCATGTTATTTCATATACAAGTTAGGGTTAGATGTTAGAATGTCAAAATATAAACCAATGCAAGCATTCAATACACCATGATTTGGGATAGGAAAAGTGATTATTTTATCAATAACGCAATGAATATTCCTTTACAATCAAATTCGGCTACCGCTCTTTGAACCTGGCCTAGGCTCCTCTTCACCAAGCTCCAATTGCACCTTTGTATGGCTTCTCCTCTCAACCTTTTGATCTCTTCTTGGAAGTGAATGGGTTCTAATGGGGGAATGCTGAGGCAATTCTCACAAAAGGATTGCAATAACTTGGGCAAGGAGGGGATGCCAAATTGAGCAGATTTTCACTGTTCTTATGTCTATATGTAAAATGAGATCCAAACACCTCCTTTTATATGACAAAAGGATGGTTATTCGGTTGGGTGATGGGCTATAGGCAGTGGATTAGTTGGGAACTACCCAATAGCTCGTAATCTCAACGCATTCCTTGCAATTTTGTATTTTTTTGCAAATTTTGCAAGTATACACGGGTTGTAATGGTGCATCATGTGTATGTATGTGAGATGTAGTGGTGCAGAAAGCGTATGTATGTGGGAAGTGTTGGTGCAGAGTGTGTACATCTTCAAAAAAATGGTTTTTAGAAGAGCAACTCAATAGTTCTTTGGAAAAAAATGCAAGTAAGAGTTACAAAGGCCAAGTATGGATGTGTAGAGAAATTTAGGGTTATAACACAAGGCCTCTTGGAAACTAGTCCAAAATCATCTTGTAAACACCAATCCTTGATCGGATATGGTCCTTCTCAGTACACCATGTAACCTTACAATCTCATTGATAAAAACTATATCTATGTATGACACTTGATACATCATACACATGGGAATAAAATGTGCACTCTTCGTTAGAGTTTCAACTACCATGAAAATCGAGTCGTCCCTCATTTTTGTCAACGAAAATACAACAATAAAGTCTATCGAAATGACCTCCCATTTTAATTCTGGAATATCATGTGGTTGTAGTAATCCTATCAGATGTTTGTGTTTATATTTCACTTGCTGACATTGTAGACATCTCACCATGTAGCCAAGTATGTCGGATTTCATCCCTTTCTATAAGAATAAAGGCTTTAGGTCTTCCCTCATCTTAGTGAGTCCCAGATGAGCCATGTCCACTGTGCGATGTGCTTCACTTAAGATCAAGCTTCCTAATTTGTCGTTAGGTGGTATCTAAATCATGTTGTTATACCTCTTCAATCCATCATTGTCCAATGTATAAAATTTTGTACCATCATGGTGTCTTGTCCGATATTTTCCTTAACCTCTTTATACTAGTCATCATCGATCTGTATAGTTAGAATCCTTTCTCGAATATTCGTCAGAAGAGGTATCACCACGAAGATTTGTGGTCTTCGACTCCATGCATCGACAACTCTATTTACCGTACCTTTTATGAAAAAAATATCGAAGTCGTATTTGCTAAGTAGTTCTGACCAACTCCTTTGTCACGCGTTCAAGTCACTTTACATAAATATGTGTTGTTGTAATGTACCCGAAAATTTCCAAAAAAAAGAAAAAATTATCTTAGGAACATTAAATCTTCTTTCTCTTTGAACAACTTATTCCAGAAGACTTATAGTTAATATAATTAGGTAATTATCATCATTGTTAACTTCTACAAGGTTGATGTGTTCCAGTTACCAAACAATGATTGTCATCACAAAGATTCTAATTCCGACTTACTTCATACTGCACAGTAATCCTATACAGAAGGGAAAGGGTGCCTTTTCTATACCCTAACCTCTCGGACTTCAAGCATATCTACAAGGATTACCCTTTCCACATTTAAAAAATGAGCTTTATAAAATTTCAACCTTACGAGTATTAAAATTCTTCGATTTATGTGTTTGTATTATACATAGGACTCTTAGTCTTATAGCCATTTTTAAGCATAGACTTCTATATTAGAGTACATGAGAAAACCCCATTCAAAATTACAAAAAAAAAAAATCTTCTTATGCAATAGACATTGTTCATGTAATAAGGATCAAACCGAATTTGAGTTTAAAGAATGTACCCTTAATTCAAAATTTATAGGCCTAACATAAAAATGATTATACATTGATTTAATTGGTTGAACAAAGGTGATCACTCGTCGTGATTAACTTCTGAATATTATTATCATAGTTGTCTTTCGAAAATGTTTATTGATAATGAACTGTTAGTCACACCTTAACTGAACGATAAAACTAGATTCGAAAATATGGTGTATCATGCCTTAAAGATTTGTCCTCTCTCACAATAACTTGGTATGAATTCGAAAGGGTTTTTTCAGACTTGAGTTGAAAACCCCTGTCCAGTCCATCAATGGAGGCCTATGAAAGGTGATCCCAAGGTTGTCACTAGACCCCATGTCCAATACAATTGTGCCATCTCCATCCTGTCATATGGTTAGATACAATCTTCATACTTCCCACTATTACTGTACATAGTGAAGGGTTTCAAGGTTATTGTGCATCTTCTGTGTGATGATTCAATGCTAAATCTGTGTTTTTCCTTCAGTGAGGAAGTTCGACAACCTGGAGACTTATACCCAGTGGAAAGAAGACAAGGATACACAACTGCCTAGTAATTCCATGACATGCTTATGCTATATGTAGTCAGGTGGTATTTTTGGGAGGTTTTTTCAAAGTGATGATATCTCTGCAACTATTATTCTTTACGATTTATAGTGAAGGTTCTCCCCTTCATTATTCTTTAACTCTTTAGAATAATTCCTCCCATCATGGATAGATATATGAGTCTATAGTGGTGATGTCTTGTGTCTTCTTCTGTGAGGTAGACACACACTTCTGCAGGACCCATTAACTTGTGAAATTTTCTACATAGGCGATTTTTAGTTTTTGATTCGAGGATTGTCCTGAACGTGTTTAGGGTTCTATCAACAACAAATACCCTCAGTCATTTTCTTTATTGTGTAACCTGGTATTTATTTGGGAGTTTTGCACAACATACCTATCGCTATAAAACCAATGATTAAACCCTATTATAATGACCCCTAAATGAACTCGATGCCAAGTAGTCTTGTACAAGAACAAATTCTAAAGTTCTCTTACAAGATCCAAATATTCTTTCACGAGGATTCTTCATCAATGCAAGGTCTCGATCTTCAATGTTTAACTTACTCTTTTTAAAAGGGTTGTCCCCTACTTTGTTCACTGTAGATACAGTTTTCACATTTCCCTTGTTTACTCTGTTTGGTTTGGCATTAATTTTTCAAGTTATCGACTTATTGAATTACTGTGGAGTTCTGGCAATCTCGGACTTAAAGTTGTGAAGTTGCAAGTACATCCCTGTAGTCATGGTGAGGGTTTCTTTATTGTTGTACATGGTTTGGATTCAATTGAAAATTACTCTATTTACGCTAATCGTGCATGTACATGATTCCCACTGTATAGTATTATTCCATAACTTAATAATTTTTAAAATATTTACATTTATTATCCATTCAAAAATCTGGTAGTTAATCTGTTATGATCTTGTTTTATTCCGTCTGTTCTTGAAAATTATGTTTTAACAAGTTTCTTTCGTTTTCTTCTGTCATTTATCGTTAAGGATTGATTACTATGATCTAATGATGGGACCCATGTTTTCTATGAGGGTACCCATCAGGCCAACCTTGGTCCACCTCTCCCCCTTCGGTCTGTGGATGATTCCTTTAATGATGCAAATGGAAAAACAACAAGTCCCAAATCGCAAGTTAAGTGAAGTTATAAATTATGTCTGTAATATTTCTTTGGCATAGAATTTATCCTGGTAATTATTCTATGTTCAACATTTGAATTTTTTTCACTTCTAACTTAATACTAATTAACATTTCTTGGTTTTCCTTGCAGGGTTGTTAATCATCTGAATTCTCCGGATTTCCCAGGCATTGCCTTACATGAAAAGGTACTCGGGTTCCAACTTGTAGCATTTAAAAAAAACAATTTTATTCTCAGGTTCTATTGTAAGGATATGGTTTTGTCCTAGAATTCTTTTATTGTGGAAATTTTATACCAGACTTCTATAAGCAGCTGGTCATTTGTAAGTCCAGTGTTTGAAGAAATACATAGAGGAACACCCCATATTGAAATAAGATTTCACTATTTGAGAGTTACAAACGCAGTGTTATGTAAAGTTGGAGACTCGCGACTCTGAAATATGAAACTTGTTTTGTGTGTTTACATTACCAAAATTGTGTCTCTGTGTTATTGTACTAAAACAAGACTGTAATTATTTGCTCCAATTATATAGTTGATTTTAAAGGAAGAACTCGAATTTCAATTTATGTAACAATCAATCATTAGTTTCTATGTATTAGATATTGCATAACTCATAAAAATCTGTATCGACAACAAAATGTATTCATATATGAAATTCCATTCCTTCTGGGTCTACTTTGATATTTATAAATATATCAAACTTCCCTTAGTTATTTTATATAGCTATGCATATTCCAATCCACAAAAATATGTATACACATTTATGTTTATATGTCTCCAAAATTTATGTTTAGTACTTTATTAGTTTAATATTACTTGAATCTGCATATCTATATGCATGTGTTCACATGCCTGGTAGAGGTTAAAATAACCCTGAAATGATTCTATTTTATTTACTTATAGCCATATCCCATGTACTTGCCATAATTCAACATACAATAACTCTATTACTTCGTTCATTAATAAAATAAATATGTTCCTACAACAAATAATACATGGTATCTTTATTACTTCATTCATTAACAAAATAAATTAGTTCCTACAATAGATAACAGATAGTATCTTTATTCATTCATTCATTATAAAAATCAAACCTCCAAGGACTCATCCTATAATTCTTTAAAGCCCACTTAGACATTATCTAACAAAGAAAATTCATATCATTCTACTAACATAAGTAGATGTATTCTATCAGTCATAAACAATAGGACATCCATCCAGGAATAAGAAAAATGTATACTACCAACTATTTAATCAACAATAATTCAACCAGAGAAGAGTAGATCAACATATATGAACAAGTGTTGAAACAACAAAGGGAACAACCAAGTTCCTCCCAAACATAGAACAAAAAAACTAATCTATTTGCTTCGTTCACCCCCTAGCCTAACCATGAATCCAAGAGGGAGAACTCTAGAACTCCTCCTTAGCTATAGTCCTTCTTTAGTTTCAAAAAAAACTTCTCCTTGCCTCACACTCTTAAAACAGTGCTCATAACAACAAGTGATATTCCTCTTTTCGCCAACATACTAGGCAATGTCGTGCCTCATCCCATCTTCTATATATGCAAAATCATCTTTTGCGTAGGTCTTTTCCCCCTTGAGAATTTTCGCAGTTTTACAGATCCATGATTTTTAGGGATTTCCAATGGCCTAATTCCTGATTTTCCACTTGTAACATTCAACCCTGAGGTAGTTCCAACATGTTCCCGATTCATGGAGTCATGGTCAGTTGATTTCAACCTGGTTGTTCCATTTGTCTATCAAAAATAAATATAAAAATATTTGTTTTCTTAAATGTTTCATAGTCAAAGTGTTGGTTGGGAAAATCAAATCTTTGCTCAACAGTCACAAAAATAATTAAAATTAACTAAATTCGAAATTCAGAGTTGCCATAAATGGAAATAATTTTCCAATTTTGAATTTACCAAAAACGGAAATAAATTCCTAAGTATTTTTCAGACTTCCATAATAATTTATTTTTGGGGATGTTAGAGCTGCAATCCACATTGATCTATTTTTAATTTGAATTTT
>JZKD02S0456236.1:652252-665271 GCA_000966675.3 Picea glauca | reverse complement strand
GTTAAAGTATTAATACATCAATGTATAATACAACATATTAAAGTACAAAACAATCAATTCATTGATTTTAATGATAATACAATGAAACTTATTCAGTTCATTAATTGAATAAATGATACCAAGGTAATTGGAAAAATATCAAGTGAAATGGCTTTAACAATGCAAATAAAATTCCCCCGCATGGGGTGTCAAGGATGCAATCGAAACACCGGTGGGTCCTCGACCCTCCCACCCACCCGATCCCTCAATCTAAGGATACTTGCCAACATCCTTCACCCTCCACCTGCCATCAGCCTTCACCCTCCATCTCGCCTCCTCATGCGACTCATTACCCGTTGTTTTCTCCCCCTCGCAATTGAGTTTTCCAGTCCTCACTCTCATGTTATGACTCTTCCCACTCCTCACCAACTCCAGCCCTCCATCCTTCGCACGAGGTTTGGAAAGATGGTGAAGAACATAATTATGATGGTCAATACGACCCATATATCTGTAAATCATCGCGACACTCTCCATTTATGGACCCTGACACTCGATAATTATGTCATTTACATCTCTGTTTGGCTACATTACTGTTGGTTTATTTCTTCCTCTCTCTCCTTCTCCCTCACATATTCTCGACTAATTCATAGTTACTTTCCATTCATACCCTATAATGTCCCCTACCTCTTGAAGAAGAGGTTTGGAAGACGTAGTGGTCTAGGTGTCCCCACTAGGCCATAGTCTCACACAGAGGGGAAAGGTCAACTAGACTAAAGTTATATTTTTTTAAGGACTTGAGAAAGAAATAGGTTAAAAGGAGTAAAAGATAACTCAACAGAAGAATAGCAGTTAACCATGGAGGTTAACCTAACTCAACAGACAATTAGAAGGAAAAGTATAAGTAAGAGGTTGGGGAGCATCTATCACTCATTCTAATTTTGGTATATTTATTGTTAGTGCTCTTGAGCATTCAGTTTGGGGGTTTGTCGTACAAACCCTTATGAGCAACTCAGTGGTGAAATATCCACTCACCTTGTTCCACAGCTTGGTCTCGGGGATGAAATATTCCTCCACACCATTCTATTCTCATCATATCTCCTTCTAGAGCTTCAGCAGATAGTAGGGCCGTATTGTTGGGGAATTTCCAGCAAGGGTGCACCATACCATTGAGGAGGGTTCAATTTAGCTATTTGTGAGGGTGTAACTCTCTTAGAAGATTTCGCAGTTGGAGAGGTTTTCCTTAGACGTTGAGATTGAAACTTCAGGAGGAGGATCCCACTGCCCTGATCTATTACTTGACTGAGTCTGGGCTCATTTGGAGCATTCTTCCATCAGGGAATAATTATTGAGGGCTTCAGTCTCCACTTGGAGCGTGGCACTCTCTAGTTGGAGGGTTTAACATTCAAATCTGCTTGATACTGGTATTCATTACTTATTCAGCCTTTAGAGGCTTCTTTTGTATTGACGGGAGCAGTTTGTAGTAGTTCATATCTATTGTTTGTATGACCATCTGAGGTTTATGCTAGATCAACCATCTATTGTATTGATCCTACATTGCTTATAACAAAAGGGTCATATCTTTGCTTGTGCTTCTATATCTTGAATGTATGATGATCTTCATGTGTTGAATAAATCTTGTATGCACTTAATAACTCAATAAACACGTGCACATCGAAAAACCAGTGGTAGTTAGTGATTCCAAGATAGAATTTGGCTTGGGATCATTACAGTGGTATCAGAGCTTCAATCCCCCCAAACCTATGGAAGGATCAGCACATACATAGGTACAGTTGTGCTCTCATGGGTAGAAGGATGAAACCAAGTAGTGAAAGAGAGACCGAAATGGAAGGGTCAAGGGATGACCATGAGTCTCTAGGCTTGGATCGCATAGCAAAAGAATTTGACAAATTCCAGCAATCCGTCAACCATACGGAAATCACATTGGTCCGACACTTGGATGAGTACCATGAAACCAGCAGAAGGGGACAGGCCAAACTCTCTAAAACTTTGAAGAGGGTTGACGAAAACCTTCAGATAATGAACAAGAATCAATCCAAGCTACATGAACTTCTAACGCAAGTGACTCATCAAGGGAGGAACCCAGATACGTATGGGAACAAGGAGGTTGGTCGATCTAGGGAAATCCATGAGGAGATAAGATATAATCTGGAGAAAGTAGTTAGATCTGAAGGAAGTCTGGACGGAGACATGGCCCAGGGTCATATGGGTAGCAGGGTCAATCAGAGACGATACATACCTACGTTCACAGATGATCAGCTTCGTCGACATTTAGGTAGCAGAGCTAACCCTAGACCTTACATGACCACATTCACAGATGAGCAAGGGAAACAGGAATAGGTAGAAGAATTTATGGAACAAATGGCAAGGAGTACTAATGAATACTACAGTTTGGATATGAAGGTCCAAAGACACATGTCCCTATATCAGTATTGCCAACTTAGGTTCAGAAATCAACCTAGGAAAAACCACAGGGGTAGTTTTGAGTTTGAACGTAGAGCAGGGAAGATAGAAATTCCATACTTTGATGGTACAACCAAGATGACGGCACAGTCTTGGGTACAAAAGATGGATACCTATTTACAGCTCAACCCCATGAAGGAGATAGAGGCCATCAAGTTTTCCACTATGTATTTGGATGGCAAGGCTCACGATTGGTGGTATCACGGACTCACCACACTCAGCCACAATCAGATAATGTCCTATACAGAATTCACTCAGAGGCTCATTGATATATTTGATCAAGGAGATCTTGAACTGCATTTCCGGGAGCTCACCCAACTCAAGCAAACAAGTACAGCTGAAGTATATATTGATGAATTCCAGAGGCTTGCAGTTATGGTACAAGATATGTCCCCGACTAGGCTCGTGATGTTTTTCACAGAAGGATTGACAAAGCCCTTGAAGGGTTGGGTAAAGGCCTTCAAACCCAACAACCTACAAGAGGACATTTGGAAGACGAGGGATTTGGGTCCAGTTTCTAGACCTAAATTCATACCTAGACCACCCCTTAATAGTGGAGGAAGAGATCAAAGACTGCCAATGAATCAAGGAGTATGGGACCCTAAAGGTTTTGACAGGGGTCGTGGCAGGACAAATGACAACACTGGGAGGGAACTGAGGAGGAAGAAACTATGCTTCACTTGCAAGGAACTATGGAACCCATCACATAAGTGTATGGGACATGGCCAGGTACACTATATAGAGGTTACGTCGGACAATGGAGAGGAGGAAGACTATGGACAGATATAGAACATTGAAGCCAAAACTTCAGATACAACAGAAGAGGAGGTCCCAAAACTATATAATGTGACTAGAGAGAAGGCCACCTTGGAATCTATTAGCGCGGTACCCAAATTCAACACCTTCAGGATGAGAGGGGTATTGTAGGGACAAAGAGTTTCAGTTATAATTGATGGAGGAGCTTCCCACAATTTCGTTGATGCTGCATTACTGCAGAGGAGGTACATACCTATAGTAGAGTTTGAAGGATTCAAAGTGGAGGTAGTAGGCGGTAGCACTATGCCCTGTGATAGATACATCCCAGGTATGAAGCTCACCTTGGGAAGGCATGAGCTAGTTTAGGATGCTTATGTGATGGATCTTCTCGACACCAACATCATCCTAGGGGTGAAGTGGCTCAACACTTTAGGGCCTATCACCACCAATTACAAGACCATGGAAATGTCCTTTGTAGAGGAAGGAGGACAAAAGATTGTGCTCAGAGGCATGATAGGTAAATCTGCCTGAGTGGTCATGGCCAAGAGGATGGAAGCCATCTTCAGAAGGGAAGAAATTGTATATGCAACAGAATGTAAAATCTCAACCTGGGTGGAGGAGAAGGGGAAGATGCACTACACACCGTATATTAAAAAGATCCTAGAAAGGCACCATAAGGTGTTTGGGCCGATTCCTCCAGGTGTGCCACCAGACAGGGGGTTTGAGCACATCATTGAGCTGGAAGCAGGGGCTAAACCAGTTATCACCACACCCTATAGGCATCCCAAGAAGTATAAAGATGAGATAGAAAACGACATCAGAGAGCTTCTAGGCATGGGACACATTAGGCCAAGTTCAAGCCCGTTTGCGTCTTCAGTAGTCTTGGTCAAGAACAAGGATGGAATGATGAGAATGTGCATTGACTTCTGGGCTTTGAATAAAAAGACAATAAAAAACAGGTACCCTATACCTAGGATTGATGAATTACTAGATGAGTTGCATGGAGCTATCTATTTCACAAAAAATGACCTTCGTTCAGGCTACCATCAAATCAAGATGAGGGAGGAGGACATCTCGAAAACAACCTTCAGGTGTCACTACGACCATTATAAGTTTTTTGTGATGCCCTTTGGTCTAACCAACGCCCCAGCCACATTTCAGTCTTGCATGAACCATGTGTTCAACAAACAACTGAGGAAACACTTGTTAGTATTCTTTGATGATTTTCTCATTTACAGCAAGACATGGGAGGAACACCTTCGACATGTGGACCAAATCCTGTCAATCATGGAAGAACAATCACTATACGCCAAGGAATCCAAGTGTGAGTTTGGGATGACAGAGGTGCTCTACTTGGGACACATCATAGGGGGAAAAGGGGTACAGGTACAACAGGAGAAGATAACATCCATTAGGGAATGGCCAACTCTGAAGACACTCACAAAATTAAGGGGATTTCTAGGCCTATGCACATACTACAAGAAGTTTATCAAATGGTTTTCTCAACTGTGCGCACCCTTGACTGACCTCACCAAAACGGGGTCCTTCAAATGGAATGAAGCGGCCCAAGCCACGATGGAAAGGATGAAAAAGGTCATAAGAACCTGCCCAGTCCTAACTCCCCTAGATTTCGGTGTACCCTTCACTTTGGAGTGTGATGCCTCAGGAGAAGGTATAGGGGTTGTGTTGATGCAGAATAGGCACCCCCTTGCCTATGAAAGCCGAAAAATCAGGGGTCCTGAACTACTTTACAACATTTACGACAAAGAAATGTTGGCTATCATGCATGCACTAGCCAAATTCAGGCAATATTTGGTAGGTGCAAGGTTTGTGGTCAAATCATACCATAACAGTCTTAAATATCTATTGGAGAAAAATGATTTGAATGAACGACAAAAAAAATGGGTAAGAAAAATACAAGCCTACAACTTTGACATTGAATTTGTCAAAGGGAAGAACAACGCAGTAGCAGATGCATTATCCAGGAGGCCATCCATTTTTTCCATGTCTAGTATGTTAATTGACTGAAAGGATCACTTGATAGTGGAATATGCAAAGGATTAGTTCGCTTGTCAACTTTTGGACGGGAAAATATAGGATGACAACTTCAGAGTCATAAAGGACCTCATTTATTACAAAGGTCGAATTTTCTTAGTTCCATGATCATCTCTCAAAGACAAGATACTGCATGCCTGTCATAACTCACTAGTAGTAGGACATCAGGGCATCAGTAAGACGTACAGGTAGGTGAGAGAGAGGTTTGCATGGAAGGGTCTAAAGCAAAATGTGATTAAACATGTCAAAGAATGCATTACATGCCAAGAAAACAAGGATGAGCACACACACCCTGCAGGACTGTTGCAACCCGTACCTATTCCAAAGCACAAATGGGAAAGTATATCCATGGATTTCATCACGAGGTTGCCCAGGGCACAGGGGAAAGATTGCATTTTTGTAGTAGTAGACAAATTGATGAAATTTTCACACTTCTTCTCCATAGCCACTGACTTCAGCGCAACATAGGTAGCCGAAATATTTTTCAGAGAGGTGTTCAGATTACACGGCCTACCCAAGACCATTATCAGTGACAGGGATACCAGATTCATGAGCACATTTTGGAAGGAGTTGTTCAGATTATTGGGTATGAAATTAACTCCTAGTACCAACTATCACCCTCAGACAGATGGCCAGATGGAAATAGTCAACAAATGGGTGGAAGGATACCTCAGAAATTACGTAGCCGGACAACAGAAAGCATGGATCAGATGGTTGCACTTGGGAGAATATTGTTACAACACCACCCATCATGTATCCATAGGTATGACACCATTCAGGGCTTTATATAGCTATGATCCCCTTTCTTTTGCAGAGATTTCCTTTTGGGAAAACAGGGCACCAATGGTACATGATTTGGTACAACAGAGCCAACACATTCCCTGTTTGTTAAAGGACCATTTACAGAGAGCCCACAACTAGCAGAAGGTCCAGGCGGACAAGAACAGAGTGGAGCGCACTTTTGAAGTAGGTGACCTGGTTTATTTAAGGCTCCAACCTTACCGACAGGATTCAATTAAAAGAAGCAGAGCAGAAAAACTACAACCACGTTTCTTTGGGCCTTACATAATCGACAGAAAGATAGGGGTCGTGGCTTATGAGTTAGAACTCCCACCAGGAAGTCAAATACACAACGTCTTTCATCTATCCTGCTTGAAGAGGGCTATCGGCCAACACGTCCACCCCATTGAGGTACTACCTCCCATGGATGAAGAAGGTCAATTAGTGTTGGTTCCAGAAGAGATATTGGAAGTTTGCGAAAAGAGGCTCCGGAAGAGAAGCATTAAGGAGTATCTGATCAGGTGGAAAGACTTGCCCATTGAGAATGCCACATGGGAGAATGAACAAATGGTACGAGAAGCAGGTTTGGAATTGCTTGAGGACAAGCAATTTCAAGCAGGGGAGACTGTAATGTCCCCCACCTCTTGAAGAAGAGGTTTGGAAGATGTAGTGGTCTAGGTGTCCCCACTAGGCCATAGTATCACACTGAGGGGAAAGGTCAACTAGACTAAAGTTATATTTTTTTAAGGACTTGAGAAAGAAATAGGTTAAAAGGAGTAAAAGATAACTCAACAGAAGAATAGAAGTTAACCATGGAGGTTAACCTAACTCAAAAGATAATTAGAAGGAAAAGTATAAGTAAGAGGCTAGGGAGCACCTATCACTCATTCTGATTTTGGTATATTTCTTGTTAGTGCTCTTGAGCATTCAGTTTGGGGGTTTGTTGTACAAACCCTTGTGAGCAACTCAGTGGTGAAATATCCACTCACCTTCTTCTACAGCTTGGTCTCGGGGATGAAATATTCTGCCACACCATTCTATTCTTAGCATATCTCCTTCTAAAGCTTCAGTAGACAGTAGGGCCTTATTGTTGGGGAATTTCCAGCAAGGGTGCACCATACCATTGAGGAGGGTTCGATTTAGCTATTCAGGAGGGCACAACTCTCTTAGAATATTTCATAGTTGGAGAGGTTTGCCTTGGACGTTGGGCTTGAAACTTCAGGAGGAGGATCCCATTGCCCTCATCTATTACTTGACCGAGTTTGGGCTCATTTAGAGAATTCTTCCATCAGGGCCGAATTATTGAGGGCTTCAGTCTCCACTTGGAGTGTGGCACTCTCTGGTTGGATGGTTTAACATTCAGATATACTTGACACTAGTATTCATTACTTATTCAGCCTTTAGACGCTTACTTTGTATTGATGGGAGCATTTTGTAGCAGCTCATATCTATTGTTTGTACGACCATCTGAGGTTTATGCCAATTCGGCCATCTATTGTATTGATCCTATATTGCTTATAATAAAAGGGTCAGATCTTTGCTTGTTCTTCTATATCTTGAATGTATGATGATCTTCATGTGTTGAATGAATCTTGTATGCACTTAATAACTCAATAAACACCTGCACATCGACAAACCAGTGGTAGTTAGTGATTCCAAGCCAGAATTTGGCTTGGGATCATTACACACCCCTGGACACTACACTCCAGTCCTCCACCCTTTTCTACATGTCTCAAAGCATCTCTTCCCATAGGGGCCGGGGGGAACCTCTCGCCAAACCAAAACCCAATCTAGATTTCGCTTTGTGGATGCGGCTGAGGATTTAGCTGAGACATATCACATAGTTACCCCTCCTGAAATTCAGGTGGAAATGGATGTGGTCGAGGCAGATGTTCGAGTTTTAAGGAAGTTTTTATTAGATGACGAGGTGAAGGAGACGACCAAATCATGGGTTCCCGACACAGGTTTTATCCATGGTTGGTCCTCACAGTACCTAAAAATAGTGGAAATCTACTAGCACTTGAAAACTTTGATGGGTAGAGTTCTTCTCGACCACCATGAAGCTTGCCAAGAGGTCCTCCAGCAGCTTGAGATCAAGCTGGTCGACCACAAGCTTTATTTTATTACAGACAAGCTACCCAACATGGATCTATCGAACCTGGACTATGCTCAACACCAATTCCCAACGACAGTAGGATGCACCATTAGCTAAGTTATATGTTGTCCCTTCTGTGGTTTTTGTTTAAATACGAGAAAGGCTTGGGCCTACCACCTCTGCTTAGAAAATTAAATAAGGCTAGAAGTTCTCACAGAGGAATGAGAAGGTATTCCTACTTTAGTTTACCAGTCATAGGTCTTAGATACATTAAACATATGTTGAATGACAATATTTGTTTTTGTTGTTGGTCTGGTTTCCCAGCGGGCGCGTAAACCACAAAATATTTTTGTACATTTTCTCCCTATCAGTAATACAATGACTCTCGATTATTAATATATATATATATATATAATTATAAATACACATTATAAGTTGAACGCACTACTTTGATTGTTTACTTGTGAATTAATTCATTAGTATTTTCACATTAAAACCATAATAATATTAGGATGTATAGAACATTGACATTTATATAAGGCATTGATATATACAATGTATGAAAATAAAAAGCATATAATAAAATGTAAATAGAATTATGAGGAATATATGAGGTTGGAGAAAGAAAGTATTAATATTGAAACACAAGAGAGACATGACCTTACATATTGACATTGGTTGGTACATAATCTATCCAAATAGGGATACTATTTCTTTCTTACTATTCACCTTCTTGATGATTGAACATTCTTACATTATTATTATTCACCTTAACCCTTCTGTAACTTATGAATTGTTCTTCTTGAGAGTACTCTCTAAATTAAAAATGATACTTAGTAAATTTCAAAGTATCAAATTCATCTAAGAAAATATACATACTTATACTTATTTTGATAGTGATTCAAAGTTTTTGTAAATCCATTTTAACCCTTGATCTATCATGCTCCAAGAGGATCAAATCCTTTGAGATGCAAACCTTTCCTCATGTTTGACACTCTAAAAAATGTTGTCACCTTTAAATATTTAAGTTGTCTCAAATTATGATAAATACAAAGTTAAAATTAATTAATATACAACTTAAAAGTAAATTATAATTATTACTAATTCCCCCCGGATGGGGTGCTACGTAGCGTGGATGGTTCCACCCAACCCACATGTGGCCCAAGTTATTAATAAGGTCAGTCGCCTCCCTGAGGTTCATTTCTTGGATGGAGGACAGACTTAAACGTGCTCTGGGGATGGAGGGATAGCTCCCTCATGAAGTTTTAATGGTGCCCTCAATATGCCATGGAGGGTGGGTGACGATAGGTATGGAAGGAGGCTGCAAGGTCACTTCAGCTTCTTGGAAAATCCTCTACTTCTACCAGGTTGGCCATGCATTGTTTCATTTCCTTTCTTTTTTACATTGGAGCTCTTCTCTGCTCAGTTTCCCACCTTCGCCTTCCCTCCACTTCAATTTGGTCTAGCCTTTCTTTTATGTCATGCCTCATGAGCGAGGGAACCCCAAGAGGGGCCCCTCCTGGTATTGTTATGTAGCAAGGCAGAGATGCCTCTATGAACTTGCGTGGGCTTCCTGGACAGCTTTGATTAAGATAAATAAGGAGTTGAAGACACCTCCAATGTCTTATGTGGAGGAGGAAATCCTAGAGGAACCAATTAAGATTCCGCTAGAAAACCTCCTCTACACACACCTAGACCCTCGTGTTCGACCAAGCACTAGTCTTACAGCGGAAACCCTGGAGGGAGATAATTGAATAATTCAAGAGGAAATACCCTCGACAGACCACCTCGTTGAGCCTCCTTTTCCTACTTTTGACACAAACTGAAATGTGAGTTCACGCAACTTTTTGGCACCGAAACACTTGGACCTCATCTTCAATATGAGGAGGGACACAATGCAACAACTCCATAGGCACACCCTCCTCAGTAGCATAATTGACATGTTGTTCGATGCCTTATTGAGCGCACAGTCAAGCAGAGATGTCCAAACTGTGCGCAATCGTTTTTCTTCACTCCTCACAGGGACACTCTTTACCGTGACACTCTGGATGGCAAGTTCCATTGTTATAATAGTTAATATAATGTTTAAGGTTTATAAACTCTCAACACTCTATCCGCAGGGCACTGAGGTTATTTTGCACTATTACTTAATTTTCCAGTCTTACTACTTAGTTTTTCTATTGAGTTTGTATGATCAGTTTTTTTATGCATATCTAGATAGCACTCCCACAACACTTTGCTGTCACTTGCTCTCGTTTCAAACTATTTGGCGGAGCAAGTGGTGATTGCTACTTTTGGCTACAAAAACAAAAGGATGCCACCTATTTTGGTTTCCACTAGTTTGACAGAACAACTGACAAGCATGTGATACTGAACATAAATGGCAACTGTTTTTTAGGTAAGAACATCTTTTTTTATTTAAAAAAATTATTAAGAATTCTTTTATAAAACCATAAAAATATTGTTTGATATTGAATATATTATTATTTAACTCAATTACTAATTTTACACTATGCTTTCTAAAGAGATTTAAACTTCATTAAACATTATATTTATCTTTATATTTAAATTATTATAATTGAACAATATATTGTATTTAAGTATTTCATTTATATTTATACAAATATAAATATGTAATTACAACTATTATAACTAAACAATAAATTTGACAATTATTATTATATTTTTTTAAATATTAATACATAAAATAAATTATGTTTAAGAGAAGCTTTGTAAACTTATTTGTTACATTTCGAAGACAAGATTCGTAAAAGCAATCCCTGGAAGCTAGACAAATTATCTCTCGGATAAGGAGTCTATTGAATGACCCATTTTTATTTATACAAATATAGATATGTGATTACAACTATTATAACTAAACAATAAATTTGACAATTGTTATTATATTTTTTAAAATATTAGTACATAAAATAAATTATGTTTAAGAGAAGCTTTGTGAACTTATTTGTTACATTTCGAGGACGATTCCTAAAAGCAATTCGTGTAACCTAGACAAATTATCTCTCGGATAAGAAGGTATTGAATGACCCATTTTTAATATGTAACGCACGATCCTTTATAATCTTAAATATATGAAACCTTTTACAACTTATGTGAGAATATAAATGTTAATATTTTATGACTTTAAAAATCACCAACAAACATCCATCGTCATGCACCATAGACAACACCTACGTAGAAAATAGCCAAGATCCAAGATAGAGTAAAATATGGTAATCTTTTACACATCATCAATAGTCATCCTCCTAAAGCTCATAAAGGAATATAGATTTATCTTAGGTATTCCTTATTAGATATTTTGATTTTTTATCTGTTATATTGCTTTTATTTATTTTACATGATCTTTTATCTAAATATTCAAGTATAATAAAAGTTTTGATTAAAAACGTCTTTGTAAAAATCTACCAAGTAAACATTTCCTAACATACTCTAAATTGTATCCATAATAATATTATCAAAGAGCAACATGCATTTATTAAGAGAAACCTAGAAGTGAACCAATGGCTTTTTAGTCATTTCCACCTTACAACGAATAAATTGAAATTAATTCAACTAATGAAATCAATTCTATATATATATATATATATATATATATATATATAATTTTAAGATCATAATCATGTTAAACATGAAATTGGTGTATGAGACCACTTTGTTTGTGTCATAAGGGATTCTCTCTTTTCAACTATTTGACTTCTTAAATCTATAAAAATATACATACCCTACACCCTATAGATTTAAGCTTATAACTTTTTAAGAAAAGCACATCTTCGTAATCATTAAAATATTTATTTACATAATCTTAACAAATTAATACATCTCATGTATAGAAATGATTTTTTATTTAATAATTTCTTCATATTCAAAAGTCAAAATTATTAACCATTTACCTATTTTAATAATAACATAAAAAAATTCCATAACTATGTGTTATAGATGACCATTATTTAAAAAAGAAATATTAATACTTTAGGATACACCTTATTCTCTAGCATTAAATCATTGTTCCAAAGGTACAAAATATTATCTTTACTTTAATAACAATTATATCATTCATTAATAGTCCTCGGGGATTATAGCATTCCATTTATGGTTGACCATTCATTAGTTTTCTTTTGATTACTAATGTTTTTCTCTATGTTAAATGTAGTACATATGCTTAACAAAATAATTATTTTTTTTACAATATTTATATTACTTTTATTGCACATCTCATTGGCTAACAAATTAGATGTCTTTTGGTAGAGATTTTTTTAAGTTACACCTAAGTTTTGGGTTTTAATTACCAAACATGTTGGCAATGCAATTTTTTTTCAAACATAGAGATCCTAAGTTTGAAGTTTTAATCTTAGATAACTACATCTATTCATTAAGGTCATTAAATTCATGTGTAGAATAAATACATGTGAAGTGCAATTATTTTTTCATAATATAAATGGTCTTGTAAAGAAATGTGTAATAAAATTTACAGTTATCACCATTACTAAGCAATCTTTGTTATCTATGCTTATTCTCCCCTAGAATATTTTTTCCATCTCCAAGTTTATTGTCTCCTAATATATTTTAGGATTTTCCTCCTCGGAAAACTATCTTTATAACTCACATATATGGTTGTGTTGTGTATACCACTTCATAGTAAACCATCTATGAACGAAGTTCCATTGTTTCTTTCTCCCTCTCCAATAATCTAGACCATTATTCAATCTCCGCATACCATGAAGCCGGTGGAGTTGGACTTATCCATAGTGAATGCAAATTGGAGTTGTATGCATGCACATTGAATAAAAATTCATAGCTTAATCACTCCAATTAAATATACTTGTATGTCATGTGAAGTAGATTACTCAAGTTT
>JZKD02S0456236.1:620554-638842 GCA_000966675.3 Picea glauca | reverse complement strand
GAAGAAGAAGAAGAATATGGAGGAGAGGGTGGTGGAGAAGCACCATTCCCTCCATTTCCATTTGGAGTTTTATCACCACTGTCTCCCTTATGATTTGAAGGGTTGGAGCCTTCACATTGCAACCTTGTATTCCTTTCCATAAAGATCTTCATCATATCTCTCATTTCCATGACAACCTTTCTAAGATCTTCATCTTCTGCAGGAACATGTTCACGACTCTCATCATGAGCCATACTTGGTGAATGCCTCCTTGAAACTTGCAGTGATGATATAATCTTCCTCCTTGAAGGATGAGGACTTGGCTCTACAAGTTGACCTTCTCCTCTTGTGAGTTTCAACCTTGTGAGAATCAAAAAACAAAACACTTGCAAATAATCAAGTCTTCAAAAACCTATTCTCTGATACCAACTTGATCTAAAAATGAAGAAGACTTGTATTCTTGAAATTATTTGCAAGTAAAATTTATGTGTTAAAATGAAAATGGATCAACTTTTCAACACAAATTTTAATATAATTTACTCACTCAAGATGCATATAAACAACAACATAATCAAAGAATAGAAAACACATAACATAGCAAATGATAAAGGAGTTCACCCCTCTCTTGGGATACATCTCCTGGTCCAGCTTCCAATGGATCATTTGTATTATTTGCTCAAAGTTCTAAAAAATGTGCTTTAAATTGCTCAAAATACAAAATAGACTACTCCAATGGCTTCAGAACGTCCAAAAACCCCTAGCTAGGATTTTTCGGCACCTTGTTTGGCTAAAAAATGAAGAAGATAGGCTTCCTGGAAGTCCCCCCTTCAAGCTTGTTGTCTCTGAATATACAAAGCGCACCCTTGTTGGCTCAACCTAGACCACACACATATTTAAGTGTAGAAACTTACCACCAGATGCAACCGCGTGAACCGTGTAAACTGTAGGACAGTTATGGGCGCACGTAGCCCCTAACCGTCAAGGGAAAGGTCGTATGACCCATGCAACTGCGCGCTAGCATTAACATAGGCTCCCATTACATAAGCCAATGTTCAAAGGCCAAATGGCGGGTCATTTGTACAACCGTTGGAACAAAAAAAATCGTGTGCGTGCCTGTATGGTATAGCTTTGGGTCATATGTAATACAATGTGCGACCAAGGGCTGGGGCTAAGCCCCGGCCCGGTCACGCCCCAAACTACACACATATACAAACTTTTAAATATATTTCACCATATATATCACAAGGAACAACTAGTGGTGCGCCATTTGGTGGCTCTTGCCAAGTCTTTACCCCCTGCCTGGAGGTCACGGGGTCGACTCCAACCAACGACATAAATTTTAAACCAACAAATATATCACACGTGGCAGCCATTGGCTAAGCCACATGTCGTCATCCTGTTCACTGACAAACATGCCATGTCACATGCCAACTGTCTGAATAATTGTCTACCATGTGTCGTACGACCTACCACGTGTCGTATAGCCTGCCACGTCAGCATCTATATGGACTGTACAGTCATCACCCCTTTTTTTACCTATTTGTAAATTTGAACAAAACATGATATCTCTCTCTCCCGATGTCCGTTTGAACCCAAACGAGTTGTGTTGGGTTCATAATGATGACGCCTACGCTCTCGTTCGATTTGAAGTGATTCTGAGCACTTTGAATTTTTGAGCAAAATTTAATCCCTTGATCAAGCAGTAACATCATCCGCAACACTTTCAGTTGTGCAATGAGTTCCCCTTTTTCCTAGGCACAATAGTCATGATTATCAATCTTTCATCTATCATAACCTATTTATTCCATATATAACATTACACTATTCTAAGTCTACAACATGTGATATGCATTCTCAAACATTTTCACATGCAATAATGCATATGTCAATGTATTAAGAATGCATCTGTAACATGGTCATAATGAATATGCATTTCAACTTCCTGTGCTATGTATGATTGTCTAATAGGTCATATCATGATTTCTACTATAGTATTTGCAACATCCTATGTCTTTGTTTGCATCTCTCTTTATTGTTCCAGGTTATCCTTGAATATCAGTGAATTTTCATGTACCCTTTTTTTCTCTTTCTATAACCATTAAGCACAATTTCTTGCTTCTCTCAGCATTTTTCAGCCAAACCACTCATAGACATTTTTTGTATTTCCATCCACACATTATGTTGTTATTTAATATTCAACATTTATCTATTTCTTGGATCCACTTGACCCAGCTTTATCTTGCTGAAATATGCAACATCCAATTACTTTACTAAACCAAGTTGATTCATCTTGTCCTTTCCAAACACTTCAACTCTTATGGTTACTTGCACTATTCTCATCTCTTTCCTTAACCGATTTTGGTCTCAAACTTGAATTTCATAGTCAAATTTTCCAACATACTATATTTGTGCACAAATGTCTTATTTTCCAGCTACATAGACACTAACAGGAAGAATCAACATTATCTTTACTAGTCATCATAAAGCTAGTGGTACTTCACGTTCCCTGGAAGAGCATCCATACAACCTTTCCACTTGAGATGGTTATTTTCATTATTCCTCTCTTTTGGATACCATAAAAAGCATAGAAACATTTTATTCTTCATGGATATTATGGATTTCCATTATGAGAATCACTTCCCTCCCTGAATCCTTTTTGACCTAGCATCCCAATCTACTTTGGGAATGTGCTCAACACTTTTCGAATTCACTCAACATTCTCTTTCTACATCAACAAACTTCTTTTATTGTCTTGATATTTATTTTAATGTTTCAATAGATTCAAAATAACTTGGCATCCAACTCATGGTATCATCTTCGATTATATCAAGATGCTCAAGGACTTGGATCAGTCATAGAATCCTTCTTCCATTTGTGGAATACTTCTTCCTTGAAACTTGATTGCATCCTCTTAAATAATTTCTTAAAACAAATGAATTATTTATGCATATCTTAGCACTCCTTGACATACATGCACAGTCATTACTTCACCTATGAAGTTATGACATTCATACCATGCTTCCACTACACCATTCTAATAAAAATAATGGTTCTATTGTTCCATAATTGCATACTATTCTCTGGAGATAATTCAGTTTATCTACATGTATACACTATGTATTTCTTTATCATAATATTGGCATGTTGAGATATCAAACCCTTCTTGAACATGTCTACCACAATATATTTCTTTATTCCTACATGGCATATTTTGGAGTGAATAATGTTTCACTACTTCATCCACTAACATATTTACTCTTACACCTAGATCCCACTTGAGCACTGTGGTTAACACAAGTGGATTTCTTATAGTGGATTCCTTTACACAATTTTTTTTATCTTCTTAGACTCCCAAGCCTTCATGGATTCCATTAAATTCCTACCTTAACACTATCCATTCCTTCAATTTGATCTTCTTGTAAGGAATCCTTGACATAACACCTTGTCTTCAAGTGTTTATGCTCATTCTTGGTACCAATTCCAAACCCTTTTATCTTCTTCCCAATCAACCTTTCATAATTTCATGATTTGCATCTTCATGTGTACATGTTGTACATGCATTATCATGAATTCCAAGCCATCTATTTCTTACCCAATATCCCCAATTGATATGCACAACCATCATCTAGAATTCTCTTTTAAAGATCAGAGTACGATTGGGAATCTTCCAAACAAGTTGATGCCCCAAAGGTTTTTTATCCTTGTAGCTTCCTTAAGAAACCACATTCACATATTGAAGAATTTCCTCTATCCTTCTTTGTCCATATATGAAGCTTCCTTTGAATATGCTCTATTGTATTGTAATCATAACATCTGAAAAATACATGCACACTTTTTCTTTTCTTTTGAGTTACCAGAAATATTCTTCTTCTCTTACTTTCTACAAATTATACAACTCAATTCACATTTATGGTTGTACACATGGACTCCTTTATCCAAGATGTTTCCCACAACTATTCTCTTGTTCGAGAAAAATAACTTTGACACTCATCTACCGTCTGATCATCCCTTAATATTTAATCTTGATCGTTGGTCTTCTATCATTGGTCCCCAAACAATAAACATGACCCTGATACTTAGTAACTATCTGATCGGGACTCTGATTCAATCTAAGTCATCAAAGTATTTTCCTATATTTACAAACTTTTCTTAAGTTTCCTTCATTGCAGGTTCATAACCCATCCTTTAATCTTGTTACTTTGTTCTGATGTCCAACAAAATCTCCACACTTATCCCTTTTCTTGAAATCTATCGTGCTCCATGGACTGTTACGTTTCTTGTCCACCACACTCTTCACACCTGTGAAGTATTGGTACTTAGTTTCATTTCAATAATTCACCACAAGTCGGATATCCTTTTACCATTCTTCCATACCCATCAACCCATCCGTTCGACCGATCCACTTTACTTAGTTGAATATCAATACTTGACTGTGCTACACAGTACTTCAACACTTAACCAAATCTTGAGACTTGACCACTCTTTGTGGTATGCTCCACGCACGTGAAGTCTTTAAATTAGTTGCATTTTAATACTTTTCCACAGTTCCACGAGTTTTTGGTGTCTTCCTCCACAATTCTGATCCTCTCTGCTCTCTGTGATGTCTTGATACTTAGAAGAATTCCAAGATTTCACCGTAGGTCTACAAAACAGGAAGGCATCCCACCACCATGGCTCCACGTCTTCTATCATGTTTCACTACCGACACTATGTACCTTCCACTATGGTAGTAAATGCAACCCTTTTTCCACATTAGATGAAATGTTGCCTCCATGTCACACTGACATCATCGTACAAAAAAATTCCCAATCTCTTCCACTTTTACCACATTTCCAATGTTTGAAAAATGCCCAATTTCAAAATTCTTGGATCAACCACCATTGTAGCAATGTTACTTCTTAATTTCACTCAATTATAGGTCAAAAATTCCCAAATTGAGATTTATAGTTGGGAATTTTTAATTCGTGATTCCACTCCTTTCATTATTTGTGAATTTTCCCACAAATGTTTTCTTAAATCCATAGGAATTCTTTTGTCAAAAATATCAAAGATATTTATTTGAGATTTAAAATTATTCAACTTACATCTCCAACATCTTGCTAGCCAGACCATGTAGGCTCATTATTGAAGCTTATGCTTAGATACCATAATGTAATATACCCAGGATCCCACCCGGGTACTATCACACAAACTTCTATATTATGTGACAATTGCATTCTAGAATTCCTAAAACATATACCTCTTACAACTAGGTAATGTACCTAGCCACCTAGCTGAGAAGGAAACACATGAATTAAGTATTTCTTTTAGTTTTTTTCCCTTATGGATTGGTAACTTACTTATCCATATGGCTATGTTGTCTTATCTCTATTTTTGGAATCTATACTACAATGTAATGTTTCTTGTTACCAACAAGCCTCTTGAATCTGCTTTGACACCATATGTGTAACGAACCCAATCATTACGACAACAAGCAAAGATGAAAGTGCAATTTTTTTTTTTTGTTTTAGGAAGGAAGTCAACGCCGAAAAATAGTTGAACCACACAACCTGACTACAAACACGAGAACGCATATTAGGCAACAAACAACTATGACTCAACGCACTAGCACAAGAGAAACTGGGCGAAACATGTGTAAATCAACAGATAGAAACGACTCCCTGCCTGGCACAACATGACAATGCCTACAAGTTAAACGACAACATCCACAATCCCGATGCAATGGTCCCAAATACCAATCAATAGAACCTCTATGGAACGCAAAACCCAATGCATGAAGGCGTCACAACCCAAGCGCCAACCACGGACTTACAACAATCAAACACACCCGCAACAGGAAGCACAAACTCTGGCCAATTTATCCTTCACCTCTACCCAATAGGGCCTACCATGATCCCCTCGTAAGGAATCATGTCGTCCCCAGGTGATAGGTGCGACAATAACCCTGGCGCAACATAAATTATCTGCAGCAATGACTCTAGATGAATCCAACGCGCTAGGAGCCGAGTTACTGACAAGAATACTACACCCACACCCCAACCAACAGGTCGATAAGATGCAATATGACGTCATTCAAAAGAAAAAAGTGCAAGCTATTACATGACTTTGCTAGCAACCCAAACCATTAACAGTTAAGGAATATGTCTAAGTCCGAAGGAGTGAACTGTTACCTAGCTACTATGGTCATAAATGTTATCATAAGGTGAACCTAGTTAGGTACTGAACAACATCAAGAAGCGTGTGTTGATTGAAAAATACCCATTGTCCAATAGATTAAGTGAACTACTGATCCACGTTTCTTATATAATAATCCACTTGTGGCCTAATTTAGCAAGTCTAAATAAATCAATAATTACAAAACTAATTTAACATTTTAACAATATGTAACAATGTAAAAAATATCAATATATAATGCTATTAATATAATGTTGTTACCAATATTAATACATAACACTATTAAGAATTTTAATTTACCATGTGTTGTCTAGCAATACTAACAATATTAATGTATAGATAAACACGTTGTCCTTCGATTTATATTTTAAATTAGAAGTAATCATCTCTGTGTAATCAATTCGCTGCCAGTTGGGCATAAGATATGGAAAATGCTACACTATTAAACCCTACCATAAAGTTGGGTAATAATACAATCAAATATTAATCGCTAATAAAGATGTTCAGTCTATACTATATTATTGTTGACTATTATTATACATATCATATATAAAAAGGCTATCAATTATATTTATGGTTACGGACAATGTTGTCATACCATCAAACTTACTGCCAATATTTACTGTTGGTAATAATTAAGTGCTGTCACAAATCAAGGTGGGGGAGTTTCCCTGCCAAAAAAAATGTTGTAGATAATTGTTGTCCCAACGTATTAAGACACCAAAAGAAACGTTGTAGATAATCGTTGAGCCAATCTATCAAGATGCCAAAAAAAAGGCTATGTAAAAAATGAGGTGAGAGTAATTAAAATGCAGTCCCAGGGTGTGTAAAACACAAAGTGGTTAATGATAAAGCTGGTATGAATTACAAATGTGATCGCCGAGAAATAAGGTAAAAGGACGCAGTCCTAAAGTGGTCATCGTAGGGAAAAATGATATCCGTAAAACTTGTATGAATCGAGAGTATAAAATATTAATCTTTGAATGAACTTGATCTCTCTCTTAATCTTGGAGGTTTAGAAATGTCTTAATGAAAATATTCTACATATCTAAGTTTGTGTGACTCATGGAGTTAAGTCCAACAATTTATGTTTAAGAAAATATATTGGATTATGAATCTAACCAATGGGTGAAGGATTTATTCAAATTCAAGTTCCACCGCCAATGCAATGTAAGCCAACGGGGTCATGATCTAAAGAAATAAGAGGCTTGAGACAGAAGATTTCCAATGCTCTCATGAATTAAATTTTGATTTCAATTAATAAGGGTTGCAATATTGAATGGTTAAAATCATACTGGATGAGAGGTGCACCTATAACTCACCGTCCTGGACTCACTATCACCGCTCAAAAGAAATAAACACATGTAGATAATTAGAAAGGATCGAATTCAACTCCAATTATCTATGTGTCTCGGGATTATAGTGTACAATGAAATGATGAAATCAAGAAAATAAAATTGGTGTAAAATGTGCACAGGAGAAACATACTCTGCACAAGTAAAATGTGTAAGTTCATAACAAAGAATCCCAAAATATGTTCCCCACAATGTGTAAACATTTAGTACCATCAATCATTAACCTGTCCAATTAAACCCCGATGCCAATAGGTAAAAGTTTATTATTGTCTGATTAAATTTTCTACCCAACCATACGATGACAAAAGAACCCATAACCCTAGCTATTCTTTGTGGAAAGTTTAAATGTTGAAGGATTTTTTAAGTGGGAATAAGTGTTGGGGAGGCTTACACGATGCTGACTCGAGTTATAACATTCTGATATCAGTGGGAGCCTGCTATGCATAAAGATGTGTGATACAGGAGTATAAAGCCATTGATTATAAACTGTGAATACATCTAGCTACCACAGGTAAAAATAATCACTAAAAATACCTTTGTTGACCCTTTATCAACTGTGATAAAAATTTCGCTAACTCTAAACAGTGAATGCAAAAATCGCTGCAAAATTTAGATTACTGTGTGTAAATTTTTTCTTTTTATAAAGAAACCATTGAGTTCAGTAAAAATGTCGGGTAATAGATGGGGTCTTCAAAAAGGAACAGATGTGAATGTTGTGTTCTAACATTAAAAATGCATAGGTTAGCATCTCAACGCTGGAATAAAAATGCAGATATTTTCCATTAAAACACTTGGAAATGTCATTGAAAAGTTGAAGAGATTTTATCCACCAAGGAATAAAGAAATTCCAATGCTAAGCAATTAAAATCACAGATAAAAAGGGCATAGATGATTCAACCAAAGGCACACAGATAAACCATTCCGAAATGAATCAATCAACACAGGGGTGTGCATTCTCTGAAATGCAAGGACAATATGGGCAAAAACATCCTTCACTCATCATCCACGCATAGAAAAATAGGGCATTAGGATCTATAGTTCTATTAACACTGAAGTGACGACGACTTTCGACTGTCGATCCAACTCTTGGTTGACTGCTCGGGCATGCACTAATGATCTAGGGATGAGGACGAAAGATAAATCACAAACTCTTCCAATAATCAATAAAACAAACAGGACAGCCATAGCATTCAAGGATCAATGGCCAAGGAGATCAATCGATGTGGTGAGCATAAGGCTATGCTGATTTTAAGTTCTCGATTAAAGACGCTAAGTAAACACTTTGATTTACACAATAAAAGTACAGAAATGAAAGCGCAAGATCAATAGTAATCTACGATGCAAAATAAAAGCATGTGTATCATAGCCCGAGGTGACAACTCTGAGTCATTGTCCCACGTGCTCCATGCAGCTCCCTCTTGCCGACCAATGGGAGTTCACCGGTACCTCCCAGCCAACGCTATGGGTACTCTTCTTCCCCCTTATCCCCTTGAGCCGCAAAGGGTCCACAGACACTAAACCAAAGAACAACTAACTCCCATCTCGCCTCGCAAAGTCAAGCTACCACCTATCATCGAGCTGGGTATCCTAACTCCCACAAGATAAGTCAGTCAAGTCAAACATTTTGCAGCGTAACGTTATGCATCCAACCAGAGATCCATACTCCTCCTCCTCCTCCATCCTTTATATAGATTTTATAAGTGATTTATTTCCCAAATTCCCATTTAATTTAATTTTCGATAAATTAATTCAGAAAAATCCTCCTCTGTACACATGCCACCCATCCCCTTAGTTGCAACAGAAATTAATTTCATTAATTAATTATTTAATCCTATTTCCCTCACCCACATAAAATAATTTATATAATCTCTCCTAGGTGTCCCCATTTTCCCTTACACATTTTAATGACTTACGCCCTTACTACATTCCTAGTTGAGTTCAATTTAGAAAGTTCTTAAAGACAAGATTCCTTACTAAGTTAGTCATTCTGTTTTTTCCTTATGTTTCACTTTTTCTTTATGTTTCCCCCTTTTCCCCTTTGTTTCGTAATTCTTTTAAGTTTATCTCTTTTCCTTTTTTATCTAAAACTCAAATTAGCAAGTGCAAAAAATTACCCGTTTCCCCTTTTTCATTTTAATTAAATTTTTTTTAAATAGCATATGTAACAAACAAACATTTCCCTATTTTTAAGAATTTAATCCCCCAAAGTAATTAGATTTTAATAAATTAATTGAATTTATTACCCCCTTTTCATCCCATGTTTAAATATGAATAAATTATTTTTTTACCACAAGTATCACTTTGACCTAGATTTTAATTTCCTAGGCTGGGCAACATTTTTAAATATTTATTATGACATCATTTGTTCTAAGGACATCTGGGTTTATTCATTTATTAGTTAATAATGCGATGTACCCTTCAGGATGCACTAGGTGCTCCAAGGGTGCCACTCACCTCATTATGTTTCCCTTGCGCGACGTGCCCTTCAGGACACCCTACGTGCTCCAAGGGTGCCATTTGCCTCTTTTTGTTTTTCTTGCGCGATGTGCCCTTTAGGACACAGTACATGCTCGAAGGGTGCCACTCGCCTCTTGACTAACTTGGTAGACATAAAAAACACATGGAGTCAATAATATTCCAAGTGATCTTGTAGGAGACTAAGGGCCTCTAAGGAGTAAGGCCCCGCCTTATTACGTGCCCCTTAAAATCATCATGAGTGACTGTCGTAGTTTTCCCTCACGACATCGTGGGTCTTCTCGAACTAGGTAATCATTAAGCTATATTTCGAGCCACGATGGGATTCCTACTAGGTTGTGGTAGGGATGTTTTCCACACCTCTCCCTCAATGTCTCTAGTAGTCGTGCGTGACCCATCTAATCCACATGTGAGTCTGGTCGGCAAGATATCGTCAACCTGCATCATCAACAAATCATGTCAGAAATAAAATCCATAATCATAACATCTAATCATATGCACAAATGTCAAATATACAACAATCAAACCCCAATAGTCCATTCCCTGACTCGATCCAGAGTCCAAGGCTTTCATCGATGCCTCTGCATCCTCGAGGTCCAAAATCTTGCACATTCAAGAGAACCAAGTCAATAGCACCTGTCTATGTCAATACAACAAAATATCATGTCATCACATCCATAATGCCTCAATACTCAAATGTCAAATAGTATAATAATTCAGATCACTTGCAAGCAAGTGTCCTCAAAGAATAAGTTTACTCAGTGCGCATAAGAGAAGGATGTTACATACATCCCCTCTTGGTCTAAACTTTTTCCCGAAGTTTCATGGTATATAAGTGTCGAAATAATGTGTATCACGGTATCATAAGTCTATCTATCAAACAAAAATGGAAACTATTGGCGCATATGATATGCATCCTCCCAGGCCGCCAAGTGCGGGCTATAGTTGTCCCACTGGACCTTGACCTAATCTATTGTTCGACATCATAGCTATCAAATGTGATTATCCAGGATGTGGGTCAGCTCAACCATGGGCACCCCCTAGTCTGATACATACAAGGAACTCATGTCAATAACATGTCTAGGATCATTAATATAATGTCTCAAAATAGATACGTGAAAAACATCGTGCATACGCCTCAAAGAATCAGGCAAGGTTAGTCGATATGCCACGGGACCCTTCCTCTCCACAATATCGAAAGGTCCCATGAACCTAGGAGAGAGTTTAGCTCCCTTTCCAAACTTGATTGAACTCTTATGTAGTTTTACCTGCAATAAGACTTGATCTCCAACTTCGTCACTATGGCCGACACAATGCACATCAACATAAATCGTATGTCGATCCTGCACTTCTTTGATCCTTTGTATTATTGTTTTCATTTGATATTCTATTTCTTGGATCACTTCTGGTCCCACCAGGACCCTATCCTCAAGTCAATCCCAACTCAAAGGCGTCTGACATGGTCTCCCATAAAGAAACTCGAAGGGTGCCATATTAATGGTGCTTTGGTAACTGTTGTTATATGCGAATTCTACCAGTGGAAAGAATTTTTCCCAACACTTTTGTTGGTTCATCAAGTACATGTGCAACATGTATTCCAAGATTTGTTTTGATCCTTTGGTATACCCATGTTTCTCCAGGTGATATGCATTACTAAAGTTAAGTTGGGTTACCAAAGACTCTTGGAAACTAGTCCAACATCGTCTAGTAAACACCGATCCTCAATCGGATATAATCCTTTTAGGAATGCCATGCAACCTCACTATCCCATTGATGAAAAATCTAGCTATGTCAAGTGCATGATATATCGTATGCACAAGAATAAAATGAGCACTCTTCATCAAATTGTTGACTACCACAAAAATCGAGTTGTGTCTCCTTTCCATCAGTGGAAATCCAACAATGAAATCCATCGAAATGTCCTCCCATTTTGATTCTGGAATAGCATGTGGTTGTATTAATCCTACTAGATGTCTATGTTCAGCCTTTACCTACTGACATTATAGGCATCTAGCCACATAGTTGAGTATTTCACCCTTCATTCCTTTCCAAAAGAATAAGGGTTTAAGGTCCACCCTCATCTTCATGACTCACGGGTGAGCCATGTACACTGCTCTGTGAGCCTCGTTTAGGATCAAACTCCTCAAATTGTCGTTTGATGGTACGCAAATCCGATTGTTAAACCTCAATAATCCATCTTCTTCAAATATTGGTACTGTCATTGTGTTTTGTCCGAAAAAATCCTTGACCTCTTTGTACCAATCATCGTCGCACCATAAAGTTAGAATATTTTCACGTAGGTTCGTCTGAAGAGACAACACTGAAAAGATGCGTGGTCTCCAAATCAATGAATTTGCCACTCAGTTCATTGTTCTTTTTATGTAAGTAATCCCAAAATTGTACTTTCTAAGCAATTATGACCAACATCGTTGTCGCGCATTCAGGTTGCTTTGCGTAAAAATGTGTTTTAGTCTGCAATGGTCCATTTTTAGTTCAAATTTATGTCCAATAAGGTAGTGTCTCCAAACTCTCAAGGAATAAACAATGGCTAACAAGTCCAAATCATGCATCATGTAGTTCTTCGCATGCCTTCTCAATTTCCTTGATATGTAAGTGATCACTCAACTGTCTTGCATCAAGGCTCTGCCTAAGCCTTCCTTGGATGCATCGATGCATACCAATAATTCTGTGTCCATGTTAGGGACCTTTAGTATTGTTGTTGTTGTCAACAGCTCCTTGAGCCTCTGAAATGCCTTCGCGGATTTTTCGGTCCAAAAAAACTTCCTGTTCTTGTTTTGCAATTCTTTGATCAGATTTGTTATCTTCGAAAATCCCTCCATGAACCTTCGATAATATCCTGCTAAACCCATGAAGCTACGCACTTCTGGGACATTCGTCGGTGCAAACCATTCCATAATAGCCTCAACCTTTGTTGGATTGATGACGATACCTTCGCCAGAGATGACATGCCTTAAGTAATGAATCTTTGATTGATAAAACGACCATTTGGACAAATTTCCATACAATTTGTGCTCTCGAAGACACTGTAGTACCAAGATAAAGTGCTCGTCATTCTCCTCCATCATCTGAGAGCAAATCAAAATCTCTCCAATGAATACTTGGACGAACTTTTCCAAGTACTCGCGGAACACCCCGTTCTTCAAACTCGTAAATAACCCTGGGGAATTTCTCAGTCCAAATGATAAAATAATAAACTCGTAATGTCCAAACCTCATCTTAAAGGCGGTCTTGGGGACCTCATCCTCCTTCATCCGTAACTGGTGATACCTTGATCTCAAGTCGATCTTGGAAAACACCATCGCAACCTTCATCTAATCAAACATATCATCAATCCTCGGCAACATATATTGATTCTTGATTGTTTCCTTATTCAGTTGACGGTGGTCAATGCAGAGTCTCCATGAACCATCCTTATTTCGTATGAAAATAATAGGTGCAACCCATAATGACACATTTGGATGTATAATTCTGAGGTCCAACAGCTCCTTCAGTTTCATTCTCAACTTCTGTAATTTCAAGGTTGACATACGATAAGGCATTCTCGCTATGGGTTCAGTCCCCGGTTTTAGGTCTATGGTAAATTCCAACTCCCTCTCCTACAACATCCCAGGTAACTCCTCCGTGAAGACGTTAGCAAACTCTCTCACCACAGGAAGGTGTTCTAGACATTCTGCTACTCCCTTTTTGTTCAATGCAAGGATCGAATAAATATTACATCCCTTGCGTAGGCTCTTCCATAACTGCAAGGAATAGATAAACCTCAGGGAAACTCCCTGGTTCCAACCTACAATCATGTGTCTCTATCCCTCATCATTGACCAAGCTCAACTATTTCATCTTACAGTTGAGTATCGCCTCATGCGATTCCAACCAGTCTATACCAATCATGATTTTATAAGATCCTAATATCGTGATGTACAAGTTGGCCCTAGTGATAAAATCTCCCAGGTTAAGGGTACAACCCGTAACCTTTTCTCCAACCTTCTGTTTGTCTCTCGAAGACATCTCTACAAAGGTAAACTCATCCTGTTCGAATACCTTTACCTTAATCCTTTTTATCACTGCACCAAAAATGAAACTCTTGGTAGCACCACAATCTATCAAAATACTAAGGGTCTGGCCAGCGACGATACCTAACGTCTTGAGAACAGTCAACTAGCTCTCTTCTTGGTGTTAATTCATCGTTGCATGAATCCGATGGGCCTTGCCCAAATATCCCACGTTAGTGGGTCCAATTGATCCAGATTCTCTAGTCCTCTCCACTGGGCAGTCATGCTGGTAGTGTGGCTCCCCACAAGTCCAACACCCCTTCTTCGGTCCAGTACTCTTGGTACCCGAAGTAGAAGTTGATGGCCCATCGGCCTAAAATCTTGGTATATTCTACTGAACAGGCCTAAATTGTTGTTACTACAGTCGACATTGTTGTTGATGCTATGGTCCCCTGTAAGGAGTTCATTGTTGAGGCGTTGGTCGTCATGGTGTAGTGAAATTGGATCCTCTCTAGAAGCCACGATATCTTGGCGTAAATCTGGTTGGTGTCTAATGTTATTGTGCACTAGATGACACCTGTCTTGCTGGTCTAATTGGAGTCCTTCTCTGACCCCTGCTAATAATCTCCTCCTATGCTATGAGGGCCTTCTAGACAACATCATGCAAGGTCTGAGGCATCAGAATACTAACCTTTGCACATATGATGACATTAAGGCCAAATAAGAACTTGTTGACCTTAAGTTTCTCGGTATTAAAGTGTGGAGAATACCAAATAAACTCCATAAAACAGGCCTCATACTCAGGCATCGTACGGCTTCCCTGTCGTAAGGAATTGAACTCGTTGAGCTGACTCTCAATGAATTCCTCTGATAGGTATCTCTCTCAGAACCATTCCTCGAACATTTCCCATGACACGTCTTCGACGACCAAGTTCAATTGTGGTAGGAGTGTGTTCCACAATATTAGAGCGTTCCCCTTCAGTTGAAATACCACCATGCGAACCTTCATGTTGGAGGTATAGTCGCGTAGTGAAAAACACATCACCATATTCTTCAACCATGCCTCAGCGACTGCATTTTCCGGGGTGCCAAATAACTTGGCAAATTTGACCTTCTCGAGTTTGTGGTGAATGCTACTAGTACTGATTGGAGCACGTGGTGGACCCTCAGGGGGTGTCGGTGCCCTGGACTCATCTTTTTCCAAACGGTTGATAAGTGCCTCAGACATGCACTGAAAGGACCTCATCATCCCACCCACATCACCCACCGCTATATGCTCCTGCCCGAAAACCTGTTTGTCTACCTCGGAGTTAGACCCCTCAGGCGTGGATGCTCCTTTAGGCGTCATGCCTCCTCCCCTAGCACCTCGATCCTTGTCGTTTTATTCTACAACGTCCTCTAACCATGATTACCTTCATGAATACAATTCAACTTAATTAACAACACTATAATAAAAAATCACACCAACAAAAGTTGTAGTGATCCCAAGTCGTGGGTTGAACCCGTTGTGATACCATATGTAATGGCCCCAATTGTTACGATAACAAGCGAAGCCGAAAGTGCATTTTTTTTTTTTTTAGGCAGGAAGGAAATGACGAAAAACAATTGAATGACACAACCTGATGATGAACACAAGCATGCATATCAGGCAACAGACAACTATGGCTCCACGCACTAGCACAAGATCAACTGGGCGAAACATGTGTAAATCAATAGATAGAAATGACTCCCGGCCTGACAAAACAAGACAATGCCTACAAACTAAAGGACAACATCCACAATCTAGACACAACGATCCCAATGACAAGTCACTAAAACCTCTATGGCACGCAAAACCCAATGCATGAAGGCGTCACAACCCAAGCGCCAACCACAGACTTACAATGATCAAACACACCCACAACGGGAAGCACAGACTCCAGCCAATTTATCCTTAACCTCTACCCAATAGGACGTGCCATGATCCCCTCATCATGAATCATGTTGTCTCTAGGTGATAGGCGTGACAATAACCTTGGCGCAACATAACCTATCTAGACCAAGGAGTCTAGATAAATCCAATGTCCTAGGAGCCAGATTAATGACAAGAAGACTACACCCACACCCCAAGAAACAGGTCGACAAGACACAAGATGGCGTCATTCAAAAGAAAAAAGCGCAAGCTATTACATGACTTCGTCAGCAACCCAAACCATTAACAGGTAAGCAAGATGTCTAAGTGCAAAGGAGTGAACTGTTACCTAGCTACTATGGTCATAAATGTTATCATAAGGTGAACCTAGTTAGGTACTAAACACCATCAAGAAACATTAATTAAAAAATACCCATTGTCCAATAAACTAAGTGAACTATTGATCCACATTGCTTATATAATAATCAACTTGCGGTCTAATTTAGCAACTCTAAATAAATCAATAATTACAAAACTAATTTAACATTTTAACAATATGTAACAATGTCAACAATATCAATATATAACACTATTAGCAATATTAATACCTAACACTATTAACAATTTTAATTTATCACATGATGTCTAGCAATACTAACAGTATTTATGTATAGATAAACACAATGTCCTTCAATTTATATATTAAATTAGAAGTAAGCATCTTTGTGTAATCAATCACTGCCATTTGGACATAAGATATGGAAAACGCTACAATATTAAACGCTACCATAAAGATGGGTAATAATACATTCAAACATTAATTGCTAATGAAGTTGTTCAGTCTATACTATACTAACACAACCACATAATTGTGGTTGATCAATGCCGAAAGGCTGATAAGATGAAAACAATCCTTAAAAGAATATATTAAATTTTATTATTGATTAACAAATAAACAATTGAGCTTCATTTATCTCGTGTTAATATTTTGATTTATGTTAATCACTTAGGTGGAAATCAGTTAGCTATCAAAGTAATTTTTAAATATGATTAGGTAAATGTAAAAAAGTAAACACATAAATGGATGTCTTTATAATATCTAGGAAGTTAATTATTGAAATCATAGACATTTATTTTGTGTGACTACTAAGAATATTCCAGCCATATTTAATCTTGTCCATAGAAAAATTATTAAACACTAAACCCCTATTAAATCTACCCATTGTCAATAGGTATACGCCTTTCGGCATAATTATTGTTGACTATTATTATACATATCACATATAAACTCTTAACTCAAAAAAAGTATGGTGATCTTGGAAACCTTCTCTTAATGCTTTTCGAGCACAGAAACAAAATTCTAAAGAATCACAAGTAATCACTTACCCTCTTAAGGTCCGATAGACCAATTAGGTCTTAGTGGACGTTAATCATAATCATCATCATCATCAAAAAGGTTGTCAATTATATTTATGGTTACGATCAAAGCTGTCATACCATCAAACTTACTACCAATATTTATTGTTAGTTATAATTAACTACTGTCAGAAATCAAGGTGGGGGCAATTCGTTGCTGAAAAAACTATTGTAGATAATGGTTGTCCCAATGTATTAAGACGCCAAAAAAACACTATGTAAAAAAAAGAGGTGAGAGCAATTAAAACGCAGTCCTAGGGCATGTAAAACGCAAAGTGGTTAATGATAAAGCTGGTACGAATTACAAATGTGACCGTTGAGAAATAAGGTAAAAGGATGCAGTCCTAAAGTGGTCATCGTAGGGCAAAATGACATGCATAAAAATTCTATGAATCGGGAGTATAAAATCTTAATCTTTGAACGAACTCGATCTCTCTGTTAATCTTGGAGGTTTAGAAATGTTTTAATGAAAATCTTCTACATATCTAAGTTCATGTGACTCACGGAGTTAAGTCCAATAATTTATGTTTAAGAAAATATATTGGATTATAAATCTAACTAATGGGTGGAGGATTTATTCAAATTCATGTTCCACATCAATGCAATATAAGCCAGCGGGGTCATTATCTAAAGCAATAACACGCTTGACACAAAAGATTTCCAGTGCTCTCATGAATTAAATTTTGATTTCAATTAATAAAGGGTTGCAATATTGAATGGTTAAAATCATACTCGATGAGAGGTGCACCTAGAATTCATGGTCTTGGACTCACTATCGCCTCTCAAAAGAAATAAACAAATGTAGATAATTAGAAAGGGTCGAATTCAACTCCAATTATCTATGTGTCTCGGGAATATAGTGTAGAATGAAATGATCAAATCAAGAAAATAAAATTGGTGTACAATGTGCACAGGAGAACCATACTCTGCAGAAGTAAAATGTGTAAGTTGATAACAAGGAAGTGTTGGACACACCTACCACACTTATA
>JZKD02S0456236.1:598563-620544 GCA_000966675.3 Picea glauca | reverse complement strand
TCAACCAATGACATCAATCAAACCAAACCATTTACATCAATGACATATGATCCAACAATCTCCCAAGTAATCAAACCATTGGCATCAATGACAACATGATCCAACAGGAAGACCAAAATATGTTCCCCACAATGTGTAAACGTTTAGTACCATCGATCATTAACATGCCCAATTAAACCCTGACGCCAATAGGTAAAAGTTTATTATTGTCTGATTAAATTGTCTACCCAACCATATGATGACAAAAGAACCCATAACCCTAGATAATCTTTGTGGAAAGTTTAAATGTTGAAGGGTCGTTTAAGTAGGAATAAGTGTTGGGGAGGTTTACATGATGTTGACTCGAGTTATAACATTCTGATATCAGTGGGAGCCTGTTATACGTAAAGTTGTGTGATACAGGAGTATAAAGTCGCTGATTATAAATTGTGAACACATATAGCTACCACAGGTAAAATTAATCGTTGAAAATACCTTTGTTGACCATTTATTAACTATGAATAAAATTTCCCTAACTCTAAACAGTGAATGCAAAAATCGCTGCAAAATTTAGATTATTGTGTGTAAATTTTTTTTTTTCTAAAGAAACCGCTGAGTTTAGTAAAAATGTTGGGTAATAGATGGGGTACTCAAAAAGGAATAGCTGTGAATGTTGTAGTCTAACATTAAAAACACAAAGGTTATCATCTCAACGCTGCAACAAAAATGCAGAGATTTTCCATTAAAACAATGGGAAATGTCATTGAAAAGTTGCAGAGATTTCATCAACCAAGGGGTAGAGAAATTTCAAGGTTGAGAAATTAAAAGCGCAGAGAAAAAGGGCAGATATATCCAACCAAAGATGCAAATAAAAACCATTATGAAATGAATCAATCAACGCAAGGATGTTCATTCTCAGAAATGCAAGTACAAGCTGGGCAAAAACATACTTCGCTCATCATCCATGCACAAAAAAGAAAGGTATTAGGATCTATAGGTCTATTAACACCTAAGTGACGACTATCAATCCATATCCTAGTCGACTGCTCAGGCGTGGACTAATGATCTAGGGATAAGGATGAAACATAAAGCACAAACTCTTCAAATAATCAATAAAACAAACATCCCAGTCATAGCAATCAAGGATCGATGGCCAAGGAGATCAATCAATGTAGCGAGCATAAGGATATGGTGATTTTAATTTATCGATTAAAGATGTTAAGTAAAAAAAATTATTTACACAATAAAAGTACAGAAATGAAAGCGCAAGATCAATAGTAATCTACCATGCAAAATAAAATCATGCGTACCTTAGCCCAAGATGACAGCTCTGATTCATTGTCCCATGCACTTCGTCCATCTCCCCCTTGCCGACCAATGTGACTTTACCTGTACCTCTCAGCCAACACTAGGGGTACTCTTCTTCCCCCTTAGCTCCCTGAGCTGCAAATGGTCCACGCACACTAAACCAAAGAACAACTAGCTCCGAGCTCATCTCGCATGGCCGAGCTACCACTCGTCACCAAGTTGGGTATCCCAACTCCCACAAGATAAGTCAGTCAAGTCAAAAATTTTGCAGTGTAACGTTACGCATCCAACCAGAGATCCATACTCCTCCTCCTCCATCCTTTATATAGAGTTTCTATGTGATTTCTTTCCCAAATTATCATTTAATGTATTTTTTGATAAATTAATTCAGAAAAATCCTCCCCCGTACACATGTCACACATCCCCTTAGTTGCACCAAAAATTAATTTAATTAATCAATTATTTACTCCTATTTCCCTCTCCCACCTAAAATCATTCCTAGAATCGCTCCTAGGTGTCCCCATATTCCCTTACACATTTTAATGACTTACACCCTTAGTAAATTCCTAGTTGAGTTCAATTTAGAAAGTTCTTAAAAGAAAGATTCCTTACTAAGTTAGTCATTCTTCTTTTTCCTTATGTTTCTCTTTTTCTTTATGTTTCCCCCTTTTTCTCTTAGTTTCCTAATTCTTTTAAGTTTCTCTCTTTTCCCTTTTTATCCAAAACTCAAATTAACAAGTGTAGAAAATTACCCTTTTTCTTTTTAATTAATTTTTTTTAAAATAGAATATGTAACAAACGATCATTTCCCCCTTTTTAAGAATTTAATCCCCCAAAGTAATTTGATTTTAATAAATTAATTGAATTTCTTACCCCCTTTTCGCCCCATGTTTAAATATGAATAAATTATTTTTTACCACAAGTATCACTTCGACCTAGATTTTAATTTCCTAGGCTCAGCGAAATTTGTATTAGGGATTTGTTTTTAAATATTTCTTATCACATCATTCGTTCTAAGGAAATCTAGGATTATTCACTTATTAGTTAACAACGCGACCTGCCCTTCAGGATGCACTAGGTTCTCCAAGGGTTCCACTCACCTCATTATGTTTCCCTTACGCAACGTGCCCTTCAAGATGCACTATGTGCTCCAAGGGTGCCACTCACCTTTTTCCATTTTTCTTGTGTGACGTGCCCTTTAGGATGCACTACGTGCTCCAAGGTTCCACTCACCTTTTGACTGACTTAGTAGACATAAAAAAACCCTAGAGTCAATAATCTGCTAGGTGATCTTGTGGGAGACTAAGGGCCTCTACGGAATAAGCCTGCACCCCTTAGAATCATAGTGAGAAACTGTCGCAGTATGCCCTCATGACATCGTCGGTCTTCTCGAAGTAGGTAATCATTAACCTATAGTTTGATCCACGACGAGAGTGCTAGTAAGTTGTGGCAGGGCTTCTGTCCACACCTATCCCTCAACGTATCTAGTAGTCGTGTGTGACCCCTCTACTCCACATGTGAGTCTGGTCATCAATTTATCATCATCCTACATCATCAACAAATCATGTCAAAAATAAAATCCATAATCATAACATCTAATCATATGCACAAATGCCATATATACAACAATCAAACCCCAATAGTCCACTCCCTGACTTGATTTGGAGTCCAAGGTTTTCATCAATGCCTCTGCATCCTCGAGGTCCAAAATCTTGCACACTCAGGAGAACTGAGTCAATAGCACATGTCTATGTCAATACAACAAAATAACATGTCATCAAATCCATAATGCCTCATAATCATAATCAAACTCCCAATAGTATAATAATCTGAATCACTTGCAAGCAAGTGTCATCAAAGAATAAGTTCGCTCGGTGCACGCAAGAGCATGATTTTACAATATGATTAATAATTATTCCTTACATATGCACCAATATGTAGGTTTAACACATATGATGATCCATGCATAAATATACAATTATATTACACATAGTAATAAGCATGCATAAATATATAGAATTAGAGCACAATTGTATCAATAAAGTCCATAATAAAAATAACATAATTATTTACATTACTCGATGAAATAATGCACACAATATTAACACTTATTTTTTAAACAATTCAACAATTGCGTGCAGACCTCATACGTTCCTCCCAGCCATAGATCTCATTACTCATAATCTCTTAGCACTGGGTCACCCCCAAGTTGGAGCTAGGATTCCACCCCCAAGTTGGGGCTATGTAAGGGGTTTCATGGGTGTCATTCCAATCCCACTAAGTCTATATAGCGCTCACCAAGTAAATAAAAATACCAAAGGAATCAATATTAACATAAGTTCCCAACACACAGCCTCTCTTTCCCCGCATGATTGTCCCACCCCAGGAAGTGTACCCCTTCTCTGCTCATCAATCCTTCAGTTGTCCCACTTCACTTATGAGGCTTTATAAATAGGCCAAACATGAAGTCTCAGAAAAATGTATCTCATGGAACCAATATCGCTTACAATATTGACTACCTACATCTTCATATGGGCCCAACAACCTGCTACTTCAACATGTTTATGGGCTTGACAACCCGCTTCTTCAACACATACCACCAAGGATTTACAAGGTAATTCTGCTCCATATCTCCACACTCCTTAAAATCATAGAGTGATGGCCCATATAATCCATATGATCCCCTCTCCTGCCCCCTAATAATTACACTAATTCTCAATAGTATAATGCATGTGCCTGACTTGACGCTTGGCATGCACAAGGGAATACATGTTCCCCACTTGTAATTTGTTCCCGTCCCTTAGAAAATTAGTATGATGTAATATCATAAGACTTGGAAATTTATGAATAATATTATATTATTCCTTTTGGCTTAATCCCCCTTGGCTTATCCCTTTTTCCTTAATCCTTTAGATCTCTTTGCCTCTCGTGGATTCCTAGTCCCCCATACTCTTTTGTCTAATTTGGTCTGCAGTAATGATGCATTTCGTTAATAATATGAGTGATTACATATAAAAATATTAATTTTTTTATCCTTTTAACATCTTGGCTCTCCATCCTAATAATATCACATGCACCCTATCCTATAATATCTTGGCTCACCATCCTATAGAACATATGTACATTTATAAATAGGAATCAACTTGGGGGTATTACAATGAAGGTGCATGTAAGAATGGAACCCTTTATTTAAATATATATGGAAGATGAGGTTCATGATTCTATGAGATCCATAGAAGCATATATAGGTCTTGAACAGTGATGAAGGTGCATGAAAGAATGGAACTCTTGATTTAAATATCTATGGGTGATTAGTTCGTGAAGCTTCCCATGGAAGTTCTTGTAGGTTTCTTCTGAATATGAGATGATTAGTTGTTTAGCATGGAATTGTTGGATTTAGAGGTCAAAGAGAAAATATAAGGAACAAATAAGAGGAACTTCGATGAAGATGGAGCTTACAAAAGAGAAACAAAACAAAGTAAAGACATGATGGAGCAGTGGATGACGGGTGGAGGAGGAATGGTGGTGAAACGTGTGAAATCACATTAGCAACAACGATGCAACAAAAACAGAAGAGACTGTTCTCATTTCGTTTTTCACCATCAGAACCAAAAATCCATGCCGACAGAAAATGTCAATGCCCCTACTGTGTTAGGGACCTAACCCGCTAACTTCTCATGTATGTATAATAGTATATTTCCATGTAATAAAGGATGATACTAGTTAATAAGGCCTATTTAATAAATATGAACAAGTCAATGTAAGAAGACCTAATAGAAGCTTCCGCTTCTAGAAAGATCTTCCTCTAGAATGTTCTTTAGAATATATAATTAGTATAAATAAGAGTAGAAGGTATGAGAGCGATTTTTCTTGAGAATTATTGTAATATAGCTCTAGTTTGCTAAAGGTTTCCCCCTCAAAGAGGAAAGTGAAAATTGTTTCCTATCAATAAAAGTATTATTCTAGTGTTGTGGAATCTGTCTATTTGTTTTTTCATTGTTATTCACTGCAGTATCTCTATTTTTTGTTGTTGAATCCACTATTATTCACTCCAATATTTATGCTTATTATATTATAATAGATCTAGTACCTAACAAGTGGTATCAGAGCACCTTTCTTGGCAGAAATTGTGGGTAAATTTGTTTCTAGGTAGAGACATATTCTGATGTCTTAAAGCTACAAATATCTTTCGTTCAACATATAAATCCTCGGTTGGTGAAGCATACATGTAGGAACTACAATTGGTACTTAAGAACACATTGTTGACCACCCTTGTAATCCTTGTCGGTACCCCTTCGAGTGGTATTGCATCAGAAAACACCTGTATACATATTGGTCTAGATACCCTGAATCCCTCTATAGATAAATTGATCGGTCTCCTAACTGTTATAGTTGTAGATTTTAACCTTATACAATATTTACTGCAAACATATTTTCAGTAAAAGAATAGAAAAGATACAATGGCAAATACAAATATTACACAGAGATTTTCCCCTGGAAACCCAAACCGATAAAACCAACATATTCTATATCCATTCATTATGATACATTGTTTACAATAAAATATACATATAGGATCCAGTGACATCCAAAACCTAACCCAATCACTTGGATTAATTAGCAACACTAATTCCTTAACTGGAAATAGAAAACTATCGACAAAGAAACCATGTGCCGAAAAACCACCTAAACATGTGACATGTTTCCCGAGGCATAAAATATTTTCTCAAGGGTGCTACCCCCGAGCCCCCGCACGAGGGGCATTCTCCCCCCTCAAAACCCCCTGCACACCCGACGCAATGCATAGAAACTACTACTCATTCAAATAATATAACACATACCCAACATTCTCCCACTTGTTTTTTTCTTTGCATACAAGGGGTTACAGGGTTACATAGTCAACAATTCAGGGCAACAATACCCATGGATCCTCTACACCAAGAGAACTTATCAGTGCTCACAGATTTTGTTAAATAATCTGTAACATTATTCAAAGTGTCCACCTTCATCAACAATACTTTATTTTCTTCAATCATGTCTCTCACAAAGTGATATTGAATATCAATATGCTTTGTCTTTGAATGATAATTCAGGTTCTTCGTCAGAAAAATTGCACTTTGACTGCCATAATCTATTCTTACAGCTTGATGTACCAACCCAATACCTGAACACAATATTTGTAGCCATAATACTTCCTTACTTGTATGTGTGACTACCATGTATTTAGCTTCTATAGTTGAAAGCATCACTACAACCTGTCTTTTGCTCATCCAACTTATTTCTCCTCCAAAAAGGTTAAACACGTACCCACTTGTAGATATCCTTGGATCTAGATATCCATCCCAATATGCATCCACAAATGCATGTATATCCACCACTTTGTCCAATCTCGGTCTTCCTTCATAGCACAATCCATAGCTAGCAGTGCCATGCAAATACCTCAAAACCCTTTTTATTGTTGTCCAATGCTCCTTCCTTGATTTTGACATATACCTGCTCAAAACTCCCACTTCTTGTGCAATGTCCAGTCTAGTAAAGACCATTTCATATATCAAACTGCCAACTTCACTTGCATATGGAACATGAGAAATGTCCTCCTCCTCTTCCTATGTCTTGGGACACTGATCCGCAGATAACTTTACCCCAACAAGAATAAGTACCTTGACTGGTTTACATTCCTGCATATTAAACCTCTACAACATTGTCTTGATATATTTTCTCTAATTTAACCATAGTTTCCTCTTTTTCTAATATCTTTTAATTTCCATGCCCAAAATTAAATTTGAAGCACCGAGATCCTTCATGTCAAATTTAGAGGAAAATTGGGTTTTCATATCCTGGATAATCTCCTTGTTGTTTCCTATCAGCAACATGTCATCCACACACACGACCAAATAAATCAAATGATCACCAATTAATTTAAAATACACACGGTGATCCTCTTTTCTTATTGTGAAGCCAAGTCCCAGCATATAAGTATCAAATTTTTGATAGCACATCCTTGGTGATTGTTTTAAACCATACAGGGACTTTTTCATCTTGCATACCATCTCCTTGTTTCCCTTCACAACATAACCTTCTGGTTACTTCATATATATTTCTTCTTCCATATCCCCATGTAGGAATGTTGTCTTCAAATCCATTTTTTATACTTCAAAATCAAATGCAGAAGCAATAGATAACATAAATATTATAGAGGTTAACTTTGCAATAGGAGAAAAAATATCACCAAAATCAATTCCCTCAACCTGGGAATAACCCTTTGCTACTAATGGAGCTTTGTATTTCTCCACTTTTCCTTCTGCATTCAACTTCTTTTTAAATACCCATTTGCTACCAATGGGATTTCTTCCAGTCAGAAACTCCACTAGATCCCAAGCCTCATTCTTATCCAAAGATGCCATTTCTTCGTCCATGGCCCTTTTCCAGAGATTTCCATCCTCTAAATCCACTGCCTCCCTGACATTTATAGGATCATCGTCAGTAATAGACAAATAAAATTTTGAACATAAATCAGATGGAGTATACCTTTCTGATATCCTTCTTTCCCAAACCGATCTCCTCAATACTGGAGTATGAGGATCTTCTTCTTCTGATTCATGCTCTTTTGTAGAGTCTGGCTCATCTATCCTTTAAACCAAACTCTATTTTCTCTAGTTGTTACTTACTTGGTAGGACTTCATGTTTAACAACATCCTTCATTTCTCTAAATACCACATCTCAGCTATACACTACCTTCTTATTTTCTGGGTTCCAAATATTATAACCTTTGAGACCATATTTATATCCAATAAAGAAACACTTTTCGGCCTTCTTATCTAGCTTACTCATGTTTTCCTTTGGAACATGAACATATCCATCACAACCAAATACCTTGATATGTCTGAGAGAAGGTTCCTTACCAGTCCATACCTCTTGTGGAGTCTTGTCATCCAACACCGATGAGGGTGATCTATTAACCAGGTAACGTGCAATACCCACTGCCTCTGCCCATAATTCTTTCCTTAACCTGACACCACTAAGCATGCACTTTTATTTTTCTATCAGCTTCATGTTCATTCTTTATTCAACTCCATTCTACTCAGGTGTATATGGATTAGTATTCTTCCTTGATATACCACACTTCTTAAAAAATTCTTCAAATTTGTTCCTGCATAACTCTCCGCCATTATCTGCTCACAATGTCTTAATTCTTTTCTCTGTTTGATTCTCAACAAGAGACTTAAAATCTTTAAACCTGTTGAAGACTTCGAATTTCTTCCTGAGGAAATATATCCAAGTATTCCTCGAGAATTCATATATAAGTGAGACATAGTACACAGATTTTCCCAATGATGGGATCAACACAGGTCCAAAAACATCACTGTGAACTAGCTGTAAAATTTCTCCTTCCCTCATTGCAATAGAGGGGAACCTTACTAGATTCTTCTTCCCATATAGAAAATGTTCACATAAATCAAAATCTAGAGAGAATTTAGGCATACCTTCAACCATACCTTTACCATGTAGTAGTCAAATACCCTTCTCTCTGATATGCCCCAGTCTTTGATGCCACAACATAACCTTTTCTCCAGAGACTGTAGGATTTCTTTCTTCTTCAACTCCAATATCAGGGAAAATGGAACTATTACACCCATCACTAATAGTGCTTCCTTGTAGGTTATACAGAGTTCCAAACAAAACTCCATTCAACAACACCATTGCTCCTCGAACCATCCTACAGGTTTCCTTTTCAAATATTGTTTTTACCCCTACATCATCCATTTTTCTTACATAAATCAAATTTCTATCCAAACTTGGGATGTGTAGAACACCAAGAATTGTTCTAATCCTTCCATCTATGAGCCTCCACTCGACTTTTCCTTGTCCTATGATTCTAGTTGCCGAATCATCACCTAAGAAAATATTACCTCCATCATACCTTTCATATTCGTAGAATCACTCCCTATGGGGATTCATATGAAAAGATCCACCAGATTCAACCAACCATGCCTCATGATCTGCATGTGTTCTTGAAGAATCCAAGTACACATCCCCTCCTTCTTCCGTAGAGGTATTTTCTTCTGTAGAAGGAGATTCTTCAGATCCCTTCTTTTTCTCAACTTTGGATCTACATTGCTTCTTGTAGTGCCCTTATTTTCCACATCTCCAACATACCTTTACAAACTTTCTAGGAGATTTAGATCTACCTTTAGACTTAGATCTCCCACTTGAGAACTTAGATATATTTCTTTCTTGGGAATGTCCTCTTGCAAATAATGTGTTTTTGCTCTATCCTTCCATATTCTTTTGTCTCATCTCCTATGAAAACAAGGATGAGGCCACTATATCAAACTTCAAGGAATTTGTATTACTACCTATGGCCATAACTATATTATCCCAAGAGTCTGGTAAAGAACATAGTAAACTAATACATGTATCTTCATTTGAAATTTTAATCTCAATAGATACTAACTAACTTGCAATAGTATTGAAGGCATTCAAATGTTTTTTCACTGAGTGTCCATCTCTCATCCTTGTGTTATACAATTTCTTTCTTAAGAATAGTTTATTTTCTAGGGACTTAGACTGATAAACTTTCCCAACTTTTCCCATAAATCCTTGGTTGTAGCTTCCTCTGACACATTTAGTAATACTAAATTGGAGAGACACAGTCGGATTAGGCTCTTTTCCTTCTGATACAACTATTTCCAGTCATCTACTGAATTTACTGTAGGTGAAGTACCTAGATCTACCACAATCCACTGTTATTTGTCCACCAACAGACATTCCATATTGAGCTTCCATAGCTCAAAAATTTTCCCATTAAACTTCTCGATCTCCATCTTCAAATTTCTTACCATTTCTTTTCACTTGAAAAATCAATACCACATATCTCCCACTGTAACAAGGCTTATCACAGTCCCGAGCCAAACCCTTGACCACAAAGGCGTCCCGTTAAAGCCAAAAAAGCTATGATACCAAATGTATATTTTAACCTTGTACAATATTTATTGCAAACATATTTTCAGTAAAAGAACAATAAATATACAATGGAAAATACAAACATTATATAGAGATTTTTCCCCTAGAAAACCAAACCAGGAAAACTAGCATATTCTATATTCATTCATTATGATACATTGTTTACAATACAATATACATATAGGATCCAATGGCATACAAAACCCTAACCCAATGACCTAGATTAGTCAAAAACATTAATTCCTTAATCGGAAATATAAAACCATCAACAAAGAATCCATGTACCGAAAAACCAACTAAATATGTGACACATTTCCCAAGGTAGAAATTATTTCTCGGGGTACTGCCCCCGAACTCCTATGCACCTAGCGCAACACACAAGCACTACTACTCATGCAAAGAATATAACACATACCCAACAATACTTCCATCGAAAAAAACACTCAAAAAGATACTCTATAGTACCTCGATAGTCGGGTAGTATGACTAAGGGCATGGTCTAGCCTCCTTAGTTGGTTCCCTAAGATATTTGGTTGAGTACTACTATTGTACCTCACATGTATATTAGAAAGATATAGCATAGAGAAAAACCTTTTAAGTAGAAACCATGAATACCCTAACCCTTGGGAGGGAAATAGAAACAAAAAATACAACATCTATTATGGTGCAACTATGCCTCATGCATTCTGGTTGTGAAATTCCTACACATTTGTTTTTTTTAATAATTTTTCTATTTTGTCCTATCCTCCTCATTATTTGAGAGATATCCCATTGGATTATTCTCTTTTCCCTGATTGTAGTGGTACCTATCAATTTCAACCCTTTTTTCCAGTGGATCTGACCCCTTCCCGACACCCTTATTTGAAACCTATGTCATTTCATTCCTCTTTTCACACTCAACATATTCATATATATCATTTTTCACTCCACCTCTTTCATTCCCTTACAACCATGGCCACCACTCGCAACCAAGAATTCATTCACATGAAATATGAATCGAAACAACACAATGTATACATCCAAATACTGATCTCTGAAATGGTTTCCAATAATTCCTACTTGGACACCTTCGAGGCCAAAGTTATAGGTGACTTGTCCTCCCTCACCCAGTGGTTGAAACAATCCCTTGTCTCTCCCTCCCTTGAACAACCTTCCAGCTCTGAATTTGAGAAAGTTTCCCATAATATGGCCCTTCATTCCAATTCCCTTCCTTGTGACCCCCATCTTCCCCAAGTTGAAGTGAACAAATTTGACAGATCTGATCCCACTGGTTGGGTTACTCAAATGGAAAATTATTTCTTCTTGCATGGAATTATTGATGATATGGAAAAAATTCGTTATGGTGTTCTCTATTTGTATGTGAAACATTAACAATGGTGGAAATGGAGTAGAAAGACGCACCTAGGGTATGTTTCTTGGACTCAGTTTGTGGCAGAGACATATGACCACTTTGACACTGAAATCCACTATCTTGGACATTTGACTAAGTTGAAGTAATATGGAATAGTGTAAGAATTCATATCTTCCTTTGAACACTTGTCATTCATAATGAATGGAATATCTGATGCCTTCTTCCGGGAATGTTTTATCACTGGCCTCAAAGAGGAAATTCGAGCCCAGGTCCTCATGGCTCACCCTCACACTTGGTTGGAAGCTACTAAATTTACTAAGGAATCCCAAAAAATTGTCTCTGCTCATACCCACAAACCTTCCTTTTTTCCTCTCACTAGACCTACCAGCCGTTCCCCTCCTCCCACTCCCCTCAACATCCTGAAATTAACCCAGTATGAAATGATAGAATGCTAACTCAAGAGCCTTTGTTATAATTGTGATGGAAAATATTTTCTAGGGCACAAGTGTAAGGAACAAAAGTTGTTTATGGCTATATATAAATAATTTTTTGAAGAAGATCTCGAGACCCCCCATGTGGTAGAGTTACCAACCCCAACTGATATTACCCCACCCTCCAACCAACCAAAAGTAGAACCGGTCATTTCATTGAATGCTCTCACTGGATTCTTTGCTTCCCAAACCCTCAACATCACTGGCTACAATAAGAATCAAAAGGTCATCATCCTAATTGGAACTGAAAACACTCATAATTTTACTCATCATCATATTTCCCAAGAAACCCATTTTTATATATGTTTATTCAACGAATTTCAAATGATGATTGTCAATGGAGGTTCAATGAAATGTGGGGAGCATTGTGAAAATGTGTGCCTCCAAACTAGGCAGTAAAACCTGAAATCTCATATGTTTGCTATTGACATGGGTGGTTGTGATATTGTGCTCAGTAAAAAATGGTTACACACTCTTGGTCCCATCCTCATGGATTTTAATGAATTAACCATGCAATTCTAATAGACGAGGGAAAAATATAAATTCCAAGGAATCATAATAGCCTCCCCCAAGATCATCAGTTCCCATTGAATGGAAAAGATCCTCAAAAAAGGTCATTCCAACATTATTTCCAAACTCCATCATATTAAAGGAATTGAGACACCCATGGTGCATCTTGACCTCCAATGTATCATCTCCAAACACCAAGTTGTTTTTTCCACTCCCTGGGAACTTCCTCCTTATCATGGTGTTCATTATCATTCCATTCCTCTCATCTCCGATAGCCCTCCTCCCAATGTTCATCGTTATCTTCATCCCTTTTCCCAAAATAATTAAATTGAGAAAATTGTTCAAGAATTTCTAGCCGCAGGTGTTATTCCCCCTAGTACCATCCCCTATTCTTCCCATATGGTCATGGTGCTCAAAAAAGAAGGTACTTGGTGCATGTGTCTAGAATTTCACACCCTCAATAAACTAACCATCAAAGAAAAATTTCCCATTCCCATCATTGATGATATCTTGGATGAATTGAGTGGTGCTCAGTATTTTAAACATAATCTTTGTTCTAGCTACCACCAGATACGTATGCAAGAGGAAGACATCCCTAAGACTTATTTTCCCACTCATGAGGGTCACTATGAATTCTTGGTCATTCCCTTTGTCCTGTGTAATGATCCCTCCACTTTCCAAGGTCTCATGAACCATGTTTTTCGTCCCTTTCTCCATAATTTTGTCCTAGTTTTCTTTGATGATATTCTCACCTATAGTAAAACCTAGAGAGACCATCTTACCCATGTGGATCAAGTTCTCAGACTAGTCTCTCAACACCAAAGTTTTCTCAAGCAATCTAAATGTTCCTTTGGAGATTCAAAAGTGGATTAATTGGGTCATATTGTTGGAAAGGATGGTGTAAGGTTGGATCCTAAGAAAATTGAAACTATGCAGGATTGGCTGCACCCAAACACTCTCAAGAGCTTACCTGGTTTTCTAGGTTTAACAGGATATTATCGCAAATTTGTTAATAATTATGGAAAAATTGAATCACCTCTTACTTCTCTCCTAAAAAATAATTATTTCACTTCGACTCTAGTAGTTGATCAATAATTTCAAGCATTGAAATAATCCATCTGCACAACTCCTATCTTGGCCCTTCTTGACTTCACAAATACATTTGTCCTCAAATGTGATGCCTCCGGGAAAGGCATTGGTGCAATAATAATGCAAGAGGCTATGATTATGAGATAATTTTTAAGAAGGGAAAATAAAATGTAGTGGTTGATGATTTGTCCAAAAAGTAAAAAGAATAAGGATCCATTTTTCCCTCTCCTTCATTGTCCCAGATTGGTTGCAAGCTATTCACCAGGAATAGCTACAACACCCAAAAAATTCTTGACTGATCCAACAATTGCAAAACAATTCTCTAGTCTCTCCACAGTACTCTCGGAACAATGAAGAGTTTCTCTACAAAGGCTAACTATATTTAATCCACCAGTTGCAACTTAAATCCATAGTGGTTTCTGAGCTTCTTGCTTCACCCACAACAGAGCATTATGGGTTTACCAAAACCTATGAATGAGCCAAACGTTAATTTTTCTGGGAGGGTATGAAACAATATGTCCAAAACTTTGTGGTTGATTGTGATGTCTGACAACGCAATAACAGGGAAACTGTCAAAGCTCTAGTAACACTACAACCAATTGTGATTCCACCATCTATTTGGAGGGACATTTATATGGATTTCATTGTGGGATTACCTAAATCCATAATTAAGTCAGTCGTTATGGTGGTAGTTGATCACCTTTCCAAATATGCTCATTTTCATGCTCCTCAAAACCCATTCACAACATCCACAATGGCTCATATTTTCATGGATCATATTTTCAAGCTTCATGGAATGCCTCATTCTATTATATTTGACAAAGATCCCACTTTCACCAGAATTTTTTGGCAAGAACTATTCAGGCTCCAGGGAGCACAATTACATCTCATTACTTCTTATCACCCACAAACTTATGGCCAAACTGAAGTTGTCAACAAGTGCTTGGAAACATATTTGAGTTTTTTTTCATCTAAACCACAACATCAATGGGCTAAGTGGTTACCCCTAGATGAATGGTGGTATAAAACATCTTACCATACTTCTACATGTATGACTCCTTTTGAAGAAGTATATGAACAAGATCCCATGTCAGTTCTTTCCTACATACTAGAGGTCTTGAAGGTTCAGGAGGTTTAAAAAAATCTTATAGTCCGTTCCGCCATTCTCCATTCTCTCAAAGACAATTTGGTCATGGCTCGGAATCGTATGAAACAACAAGCATATCAAGGATGTTTAGAATGCTAATTTTCTACAAGAGACCAGGTGTTTCTTTGTCTACAAGCTTACAAGAAGAATTCACTCAAAGTTGAACACTTTCGGAAGATTTCTCCCAAATTTTATGGTCCTTATACACTTCTCAAGCATGTGGCACCAATTTCCTATCAGTTAGCTATGCCTAGTCATTCTAATATCTATTCTGTTTTTCATGTCTCATGCCTAAAGAAGGTGATTGGATCTAAATGTCAAACTCAAACCAATCTTTCGAAATTGGATGTTGAAGGTTCCATATGGTTGCAACGAGAAAAATTATTGTACCAACGTGAACATTGTCTCTGTCATCACACCATCAATAAGGTGTTAGTGCAATGGAAAGAAACAACTCCAAAAGATGCCACCTGGGAGTCGACCACTATTCTCTAGGAATTTCCTCATATCAATCCTTGAGGACAAGGTTGTTCTTTTAGGGGGAGGGAATGTTAGGTACCTAACCCCCTAACTTCTCATGTAGATAGAATAATATATTTCCAGGTAATAAAGGTCGATGCTAGTTAATAAGGTGTATTTAATAAATATGAACAAGTCAATGTAAAAATACCTAACATAAGCTTCTACTTCTAGAAAGATATTCCTCTACAATGTTATTTAGAATATATAATTATTATAAATAAGAGTAGAAAGTATGGTAGGGATTTCTCTTGAGAACTATTGTAATAGATCTCTTCTCTGCTAGATGTTTCCTCCTCGAAGAGGCAAGTGAACATTTTTTCCTATAAATAAAAGTATCATTCTCGTGTTGTGGAATCCATTTATTTATTGTTTCATTATTATTCTCTAAAATATCTCTATTTTTTGTTGTTGAATCCATTTTTATTCACTAGAATATTTCTTCTTATTCTATTATAATAGATCTGGTACCTAACATACCATCCCTTTGAAGATCCCTCTGCAAGATCTTGATCACAATTTATTCATCGAAAACCCTCTGACATTTTTCCCCCCTAGGTGTTTTAAAATTGAGACTCCATATGATCGAGATAACATAGTCTCCAACGTCGACAGAGGTGCATAATTGATTCTTAAGGAGTAAGTGGTGATAAGTTCATACAATCGTTTACGGGGATGTGACAAACAACATGTATTATGTGAGGACCATTATTTTCCCAATTAGTCTATTTGGAATCCCATCATGGTTTGAAACCCTTTGTATTCTATAGTATACAGTCTCAGTGAATTTTTTCTTATGTAGTATACAATCTCATTGAAGTTGGCAAGTTTTTCAAGGCAGGGTTGTGGCATATATGTTTATGTTTTTTCTATATTATGTGTAGATTTTTTGGGAGTTTCATTAGTAGCGCTTCACAAAAATCAAATGAAAGTTACAGACTATGTTTCTTTGGAGAATCTGATGGAAATTTAAGTTCCCATATATGTTTCTTCCAATCAATTTAATGGAGGCAGAGGTTATGGATCAAGAGCGGCTTTTGTTGCTAGATACAGGGATGGAGTTGTCAGAGGAACTAGACCTCAAGGTGATGGTAATGGAAATGGTAGTAACAATGGTCAAAGGGATGATATCAATGTCAATATTGTAGAGTGAGAGGAGGATGATTTTCATATTTGGGAGATCTAGTGTGAGGAAGAGTATTTGGTTTCCCACTTATATGGTAATGAAAATGTTAGAATTAAAAGTTTGAGGTGGAGTTGAATTTTTTTTTTTAAGTATATGTAAATGGGAATACAACTGTAAGACCTGGTTAGGCCTATGTACCCTAGGTTTTGAAATTTCACTGGTAAAGTATAGAAGTATACCTATGTGATAGGGGAGAACAGATGCGGTACCTTTACTTTGAGGGAGTTCTCTCTAGATTTGGTCATGTGAAACCCCAATTTAAGGGGATAAGGTTAGGTCAAGAGTCATGGTTTTGGGCACATGGTTTTGGTATCCCGTGGTTTTATATCCCATGGATTACATGTAATCACGCTTATAAAAGGGCTTAGGATACTCCATTGAAATTATCCTAGAGTTGATAGTTGAAGGCTCACGTGGTTGGATGGGTCAGATTTGGTCAATTAAGTATATCTTTATTCGTTATAGGGATGGACACAAGGGATGTATATTATGGGATCCTATTCTCCATAAAATCATTCATAGAATATATAGGTACCATTAACCAATCAAGACTTGTTTATGATCACAAAGGGATTTTTTTTGTAAACTTAGGGAATCATGGTATGGCCTAAGGAAACGAGGCAGTGGTACACGATGTTTGATTCCTTCATGGTGATCCAAATTTTCTTAAGTTGTGAGTATGATCATTATGTTTAATTCAAAATTTTGAATGATGTATTCATTATCTTGGTGTTATGTTGATGATATGATTGTTGTAAACAAAGCATGGTTGATATCATTAGGTTAAAGGGTCAATTGGCTAGGACATTTGATGAAATATTTAAGTTCAACAAAACAAATCTTGGGCATATAAGTACACATAGATAGAAAAACCAATATGTTTTGGTTATCACAATAGAAGTTTGGTGAAGATATTGATGAGGTTCAATATGAACATTTTGAAACCAATAAATATCCCTTTTAACTTTCCATTGTAATCTTTCTTCATGTTTATGTCATGGTAGTAAAGAAGAAAATGATTATATTTCTCGTTTACCTTATGTAATTAAAGTAGGAAGGATGATGATTGTGATGTAATGTTCAAGTATTTAACATGCAATTAGTATTTTCATTGGATACATGGAAAAACAATATAAAGAGCAAAGAAATAGGTTCTTCAATATCTTAGAAACATGAGTATTACCTATATTGGTTGCAGTTATTTATCATGTGGTTATGTTGATTCATAGAAGGTGTATTGGTCAATACTAGAGACAACTGTGTAGACATGTTCACGCAACCAATGTTTTTAGATAAGTTGCGATGTTGTTTGGAATATCTTGGTTTGTAGGAAATGTGATGATTGATTCATAGGGAAAGGTATCATGAATTTTTTTGTTAAGTTGGATATTGTTGGGTGGTGACAACACATGTTTGTCAATTACATTTGGTGGTTGGTTCCTCAAGTTTTTGAATTTCCATATGCCTGAAAAATGATTAAGTATTTTTTTGTTTAAATGTAAACTCCTATGAGGTGATTCAATGAGACTTGTAACAATTCATCCATTGTTGGATAATAAATAAAAATAGACCATTGCCCCCTATATCTTTGTTTGTTGTTTAATGTGTTATCATTTATACGGTTTTTAATCTTGGTGTTTGTTGGCCAATCCCAACAAAACCTATTGGTGGAGTGATTTAATCTTTCCTAAACAAAATCTAACATATATTTGTATTTTGGGTGGCCTCATACCTCATGTGTCAATGCCCAACTTCCAGTCATGCAGTCTAGTAACAAGACCAATATCCCTTAAAGAAGGAAAAGTGGGTTGGAAAAAGGAAATCCAACTCTTGCTTGACACCCAAGGTGCACCCTAGCAGGCTCCACAGAGGCTATTCAAGTAGAGGAAGCATACCAAAATCATTTCTCATCGAACACCAAGGAAAAAATGACAAAAATGGAAACAATTATCAATAAAAAAAGCCAAAAAAAATCTAAATACCAAATAAAATATGTGTTTGATGGATAAATTTCTCACCCTAGATATTCCAGAAGCCATGACACTAAGATATTCAGGTTAACATAATTATATTGGATCAGCAAGGCCTTTATAGATGATAAATTTGAAAGAGGATACCAATACTATGATATTTTGCATAAGTTACATGTGATGGATAGAAAGTTTGACATCATTTGTAAATAAATCTTCAACACTAGAATTTGTGTTTATAGCTATACAAATTCTCAAGATGGTAATGCAAATTAGAATGACAACATACTTAATTTTGAAGGAACTCCTTCAAATCCTATTATGCTAGATGGAGAAAAGGACACTCATATGGACCAACACCTAATCACATTTGAGTAGTTCAATTTCCTATTTATGCAATATTTTATTTTGTTATTAAAACAAAAAGGCTCATACTGTTATTTTTTATCATATATTTTCACACATATGTTGAAATACAAATGTTGAAAAACAAACATAAAATTTGTTGAGTGTAATATTTTATCTATCTTATTAGTCCCCGCCTCACTGCAGTAGGGAGTATTGTAAATGGTTTCCATTTTTCAAATACTTCAGCAAACAAATCAAATAATTTAACCCTAAGTTTTATTTCTATATCCCTTTAACACTTTTTCTTGGCCTACCAAATATTTACAACACTTCTGTTTAACCAATTAGAAATTTCGAGGCCTTATTTGGCCTTATATCTAGGCAATTTCATTTGAAACTTAAGGAATACATGATATATTTACACTGCATTTTATAGATGTAGATTAATGCTAGACCTTGAGGCTAGCATTAATTCAGAACAATAAATTCTTATGCCTAGCCAAGGATTATCTCATCGCATGACTTTGCTTCATGCAAGAAGCTAATGGACACAATTGCTTCATGCAAGACACTGATGGACACAAATCACCAAGTGTTTGAATATGTTTTTGAATAGTTGTAAACCTTAGCCAAGTGTTTGAATGATTTTAAACCTTCCAGTCTATAAATCCTTAGCTTCGGTAATTTTTAAGAGCTGGACATCCATGTTCGCCAAGTTGTTTTGTGAGCAGGGAAGAAGGGATCACCATTTCTATCACCATTGATGGAAGAATATATGTAACAATTCATTCAACCTGTTGGCTCAATCAGGGTTCTTTCCCCTCAAGTCACCCTGGTCTTGCCTACCTTTGGCTTGTTGGCTCGATCAGGTTTCTTTCCCCTCAAGTCACCCTGGTCCTACCTACCTTCGGGGATCGGTAAGGACTGCACGCTTTACTCTCTTAGTCCATGCCTCTATTCCCACACTAAAACAAAGGCCATAGTCTACGTTGTTCGAAATGAAAAATTCATTTTCTATTAAACGAGATGATAGTTTCATTCTTACCTCTTCTCACATAGATTTCTAGTGGATCGTGCTGCAGCACAGCCTTGTAGTCAGAGGTGAGAAAAAAAGATGAAACCCCATCCTTCTCGTGCTCGATTATCTGCAGCCAGAGGCACTTGTCCTCCATATCTTCGGCCAAGATGTCGGGTACCGCGAACTTCTCTTTGTTCCCTTATTTTTCCTTGTCCTCGTCCACCTCGAATCTAAGGATGCCATCTGTGTAGATGGACATGCGAAGGATTAATGAATTTTAGGCCTCGACCTCAAGGTTTAGGGTTTTTAGAATGAGTTTTGTAGTGATATTCCCATCTTGCAAAGAGACATCAATGGCTTTGAGGTTCGATGTTCCATGATTTCTTGCCTGTCCTTTCTTGCAGAACAGAGTCAGGTGACAATTTCAAAATTCTTCTCTTTTCCAACAACTTACCCTCCCTATGCCCATACATATTGTTATGACAACCAACAATCGCTCGACTAACCCTATGAACCTACCGAATGCTTCTACCTCCCTGCTTCTGTTGATTTGAATCTACACTAATTTGATTTCAGAAATCATACCCTTCCATTCAATCTGAAAGATATTTCATTTTCCTTTAATTCTGTTAGTGCACACTCTCTAAATTTTGTATGCTTTTGTTCTCTAAATTCTGTATGCTTCCATTATGGTCTCCATTCTACTTCCTTTCCTTTCTCACTTTCACTTTCGGTAGTTCGTACTTAAGCCATATCTCTACTTCCTTAATTTGTAGTGCACTCTCCCTTTACTAGCTTGTTGTTCGGGTCGGAATTGTAGGAATGAGCTGACCTTTCATGGAGACCAGACCACAAACATTCAAAACTACGATGTTAAGCCCTAATATTGGCTCATTACCCCTTAATTCAGGCATATTACATTAGTAATGTTATTTTATTTATGTTTTATTTATTCCATTAGTTGTAATTATACCTCCTAGTCTCTTATATATACCAAGGAGACATTTTCATTGGGAATCATCTTGTACTTGAACATTTAAGTGGGGTAAAAGGAGGTTTCCCCCTTGAAGAGGCTTATTATCTGAAATTATCTCTTTTTCAAGGTGTTGAGCACTTTTTCTAAGGTTTTTCTATGGTATATTGATATTTGGTTCTTAACATATGGCATCAGAGCTCAAGGTCTCGGGGTTTCGCTCCTACATCTGAGACACCTTGTCATTTTCCCTGTAACTTTTTTTTCTACAACTTTTTAGAAGGAATGGATTGGAGGATATTTAGTAGATGGATCAAGGTATGTTGGGTTAAAATTTCATCTCCTGGGGCCTTATACTTTCGGAGATACATCCTATACAAGATAGGGTTCTGGAATCATCCTGAACTACATCATTGTGGAATTTTTTCTATAAAAGAATTTCTGTAATGTTTCAGACCCTGAAATATGGAGGATATTCACAAAAATTAGTAAGGTATATGTCGTAAAACATTTAGCTTCTGGGTCATCTTAAATTTGTAAATACACCCTGTAGAAGATAGGGTATCTGACTAGTCCTATTGACTAGTCTTAAGAAGGTGTTCAGGTAAAACAATCATAACGTCTTCCTAGAGTATCCAAATTGAGTGGGACTAGTTTCATTGGATCATGGACAGTATTTAGCATTGGTGGTACGAGTTTCATAATTTTATATCAATTATTTTGTGCAGGGCACGCTATACAAGTGACATCTTCGGGAAATGCCAAAAATCATCAAGTTGTGGGGAAGTTACCATAAATTCCACTTGGCACATCCAATTTTGATTAGACCTATGGAATTGTAGAGAAGAAATATCACAAAACTACATAAAAAAAAATTTCATACCCAGAAGGGCCGAAACTTGGGAGATACAATAGAAGAAAGATTGTCTAGCAGAACCACCTCAAAATCAAGGTTCAAAAGTGATACTTGGCCAACATGACACCCAAAAAGGGAAATTCTACACCAAATAAGACTCCAGACAATCCTACTTGGACTCTTGATGAAGGTGAAGAAATGCGTAGGGACATAAATGATTTACAAAAGAATATAGTAAAAAAAGATGAACTACAAGAGATGGAAGCTAAGTT
>JZKD02S0456236.1:582485-598553 GCA_000966675.3 Picea glauca | reverse complement strand
ATTATACCTCCTAGTCTCCTATATATACCAAGGAGACATTTTCATTTGGAATCATCTTGTACTTGAAAATTTAAGTGGGGTAAAAGGAGGTTGCCCCCTCGAAGAGGATTATTATTTGAAATTATCCCCTTTTCAAGGCGTTGAGTACTTTTTCTGATGTTTTTCTATGTTATATTGATATTTGGTTCTTAACATACGACCACCTGAAAGATTACATGAACATTACATAAACAAAGAACGATTACTCAATGGAACCCTTGACCTGGTTGGTCACATCAAGGAGGGTGTGGAAACCTTGGCTCATGCTAACGAAAAAATGACAAATGCAATATGGATTTAGAGAGGTGGATGAACATCCAAAGACAAATGGACAACATGCAATTTCCAAAAGGTAGATTGGTATGTGGTCATCTCATCCAAATATTCAAGATAAAGTTTTATTTAAAATTATAATATATATGATTTAATGTTAATCTTAATGGATACTTTCATAGTTGAATATAAATATAATGGTATATCTTATATCTTTGACATTTAAGAAAGGATAACAATACATTGTAGAGCATACAAGTTCTTGGTTCGAAAGAAATGCACCCAATTTTTGGCAAGATTGGGACCTAAAGTCTTAGGACACCACACAGGGGCTGTCTTGGATAATACAAAAAGATAATTGAAATCTTCTCTAAAAATATCATGTGATAATGTTTTATTTAAAAAAATAATCTCTGCAAATGTCTAATGATTTCGTCATCCTCATACTTCTATCTTTGGATTAACTATTCTCTATTTTATGAGGGGATTTGTTCTGTAATTGATATTCACTTTATTGAAATAAATGGAAAACGTTTATGATATTTGTCAAAGTAGAACTTTTCTTATACGTAAACACGGTTAAGATGCATCTCTGTAAATATGCGTTCTACTTTGGTTGGGATTCTTGTAGAGCCTAGGATCTACTAGAGGGTTCGGGAAGGAATTTCAATTCTACTCTTACCATAAATTGCACTTGGAAATTTTAGTGCACATGATTAACATACATAATTACACAGAATAAACAAAGATACATCAGGTATATATAGTTGGATTGAGATCCAACTAACACCAAATATAGATGGAGAGGTTGAGAGAATATCTCAACTTCCTCCAGCTAACCCAACCCAATCCCTAAACTCTAGGATGCATCGTAATGAGGCATTATCTCTAACACCCCCCCTTAATGCCTACATTACAAAACATAACAAAAGGTTACAACACAAATTTTTTGATGTCTGTCTCATTGGTCCTCATACGCAGTTACACCCATCTATGAAATTCATAGACATGCTCTTTCTCTCCCATCATCTTTGAGCTGCCACTTCATACAACACAAATACAACCTCTTACGACCATCTTTGAAGTATCTATAGGATCGACGATTCTAACTACCCCAAAGAATAGTCTCGATACTGAAATATTCAGTAATATATTTTACAAAATGACATTTTTACACACACTCACCAACACAATGATAACCTGTAACTGATTATCTTGGAGCACCAAAGTACAACAAGACCTTCCAGCATTTAACAGACTTGCTGACATACTCAAACTAGTAATGCATTCTTATAGCACCGAAGCACTCAAGAACTACAAGATTGAATTACATAAATATATTCTATATTTGGTTCTTCATAATCATATAAGTCTACAAATCACAAAATTCCCATCAAATTATAACATTGAATACTACACACAGATCCAAGAACATTGTAGACATCATTTACTGTAAATTTCAGACCTGCAGATTTTACCATAAGGCCCCATCATGAGACTGCCTGTGATTCTCGAAAACTTCAACCTGGAAATGAATCTTAATAATTTGATGCCTAAATACTAAACTCTTAAATCCCACAATTTTTTCGATCTCAATCAGAAAAGGAGATAGGATCTAGAATCGAATATGACCACGAGCATATCACATATGTTAAGCACGTAATGCCTAAATTGACTTTCAGGAGGATTGGCTCTTGTTCATGCAAGCGACGACTCTTTGAACCTCTGGAATGGCACAATTTATAAGGTGATGTCTTCGGCTTCATATCAGATGCTACATATGGGCTCAAGGTACAAATCAAATGCACAATTGGTGTAGTAGAAATGTCTCTCACCTCATTTCTTTGTTACGCGTTACGTGTTGGGTATGTGTTATATTCTTTGCATGTGTGTGTGTGGGCGCATCATATATGACAACTGCATCTGACGATCCCTTCTACTAGTGCTTTGTTTGTTCCATGTGCACTAGGCACTTTCCTAGGGGGGTACTAGGGGGGGCATGTATGCCCTCACCTAGTTATGCGCAGCGTTCGGGGCAGCGCCCCAAAATTGTTTTTTTAGGCGGTTTTCTCTATTTTTAGTGGTTTTGTAAATTAATCCTGGATTAAGGGATTAGGGTTTTGTTATCTATAGAATACCTAAAAACATTGTATATACATTGTATATACATTGTACGGTGAATGGTGAAATTGGATATAATGAATATAAGAAATGTTTTCCCGGTTGAGGGTTTCCGGTATAAATCTATGTGTATTATGTGAATGAGCCATTGATTAATTCTTGTTTTGCTTAAGAATCTATATGCATTGCTTTAATTCACAGGTTTAAAACTTACATGTGGTATCAGATCTCGTTTTTTGCTTTAGAGGGACGCCTTTGTTGTTGAGGGTTTGGCTCGGTCTTGATAGATCAAGTTTATCTTGGGTCTATGGTAAACCTGGGTTTAGTGGGAGCTTTTGTAGTGGTGATTTGAGTGCAGAAAGAGGAATGGAAAGCTCTTCTAGAATCGAGATAGAGAAGTTCAATGTTAAAAACTTTGAGCTATGGAAGCTTAAGATGGAGGACCTTCTTGTAGACAAAGAACAATGGATCGTTGTGGATCCTGGTACACAACCTACTAGTACATCGTCTACTAGCACACAGGCTACTAGTACACAACCTACCAGTACACAAACTACTAGTACACCAGCTACTGGTATGTCAAAGGAAGATTGGGAGAAGTTGGACAAAAGAGTAAGGAGTATTATTCGACTCTGCCTGGAAGATTCGGTTTTGTTGAATGTCTCGGGAGAATCTAAATCCAAGGAACTATGGGATAAGTTGGGAATTTGTATCAATCAAAGTCCCTGGTAAACAAGTTGTTTCTTCGAAAGAAGTTGTATCATCTTAGGATGGAAGATGGAGATTCTGTGATAGAACACCTAAATTCCTTTAATACTCTGGTAATTCAACTTGTCTCTGTTAATATTATGATTGCAGAAGAAGATAAGTGTATTACTTTGTTATGTTATTTTCCAGACTCTTGGGATAATCTGGTTGTAGCAATTGGTAGTACCACTCAATCTACATTGAAGTATGAGGATGTAGTTTCATCCTTGTTATCTGAAGAAATGAGGCAAAAAAGCATGGATGGTCATAACACAAATTCTTTATTTGTAAGAGGGCCTACCCAAGATAGGAACCCTGGTAAGCCTTCAGGGTGGAGATCTAAACCTACAGGTAGATCTAAGTCTCTAGGAAAATATTTGAGGAAATGTTGGAAGTGTGGTAAAACGGGGCATTATAAGAAAGATTGCAAGTCTAAAAAGGTTGAAAAACCAAAGGGATCTGGTAGTACCTCTTCCACAGAGGAGAAAACCTCCATTCAAGAAGGAGGTGATGTTTACCTAGCATCTACAAGTACACATACAAACCGTGATGTATGGTTGATTGAATCAGGTGCATCATATCATATGACTCCTCACAGGTAGTGGTTCTCTGAATATGAAAAATATGATGGTGGTGATGTATTCCTAGGAGATGACTCGAAAAACAAAAATCTTGGGACGTGGAAGGGTTAAGTTGCTGCTAAAAGATGGAAGGATTAGAACACTTCTCGGGGTTTTGCACATTCCAAAACTAGCCAGGAGCCTAATATCTGTAAGCAAGATGGATGATGCAGGAGTGGATACTATATTTGGAAAGAACAATTGAAATATGGTACGAGGAGAAATGGTGTTGACGAGGGGATTTCGGTGTGGAGCTATGTACAAGTTGTTGGTAAGAACTTATACTAATGGATGTAACATTTCTGTTGCTCCTAAATAGAGAAATAAAGAAGACAAGACCAATATTGTCCCTGGAAAAAAGACCATGTTGTGGCATCAAAGACTAGGACATATTGGAGAAAAGGGCCTTCGAACACTACACGATAAAGGTATGGTTGAAGGTATGTCTTCATTTCTGTGAACATTTCATATACGGTAAACAAAATTGAGTAAGATTCCCATCTAGTGCTACAAGAGCAAAGGGGATCTTAGAGTTGATACACAGTGATGTGTTTGGACCTATTCCTATTCCATCCCCAGGTAAATCTGTGTATTGTGTTTCATTCATAGATGATTTTTCAAGGAACACATTTTTTAGCACAAGAATTTGAAGCTAGAAGAGGCCTAACTATCTGAGTTTTGGGTTTTTGCTAAGTGCTAGTTTCCCCAGTGGTAAAAGGCAATATCCATTGTATAGTCAAGGCACTTAATTGAAATGGTTTTGTCATCATGAAAGACTAAAAATTTCTCTATGCACTTTCAAGATTGAAGGCGCTGCGTTCTTGTCAATTCTACCTAATCTACACATAGACTTGGTGTAAGTGGTGCTACCTAATATTTCTGGCAGAAAACGAATTGTCTAGAGTTATTTTACCAATTTTTAGTCACTAACTTGAAACTTGGATTATGAACAATTGAAAAGGTATTTTTGAAAACTAGAGGAGGTTTTTGTTCATAACATGCCAAATAACAAAAAACTTTCTCATTTTTTCAAAATCTGTTATGGTTTGAGAGATATCATATGTATAAGTGGTGCTACCTACTCTGCTATGGCGACGCTGCCTAATTTCCTGTAGCGGTCACGGTTTAGATATTCGCTTTGTTGGGAGGTTGCCACATGTCAAGGAGATTTCGAATGAATTCTCAAGGATTAGTTAGATGTCAAGGGACACCTTCACCTAATATTTATCTCCAACAAAGGCCTCATGCAATGGGGTGGAGACATTTCATTAATGACTTTCAACAAATTCCTGAAAAATTAGTAGTTTGTTGGATTTTTGTCTCTTTGATTGTTGCCACCTATCTCTGTGGCTTAGAATCCAATGGAGGATATTGGATTTGAACTCCTTAGTTCATTTGGATGTTATTTTCTATTTAAAGAAGGAAATATCTCTTGGAGAAGGGGATGGATGAGCTAAGAGAGGCTAGAGAGAGTAGGAGTAGGCAATTTTCCTGTGTGTGTTCATTTGTAAGCCTGTTGACATTTTTTTATTGTAAGAATTACTGTTATTGGAGACTCATGAGAATTGTGACTTCAAATTGTAACTCTTCTTTTATATTTCTTCTTATTTGAATATACTGCAAATTTGAGGATCAAAGGATGTCAAGGATTTATGGATCCCTAAGTAGCAAAGGATTTGTTGTATTTTGCCCATCAATCATTGTTTATATTCAAGTATCTATTGATTCATTAAATTGAGAGGATATTTGTTTAGTGAACATTCTATCTTATGTTTTCCTTCTTCATTCTTCCACCTATCATCATATAATCTTGTTTTCTGTTGAGCAACTTTTGTGCCTTCTATGAGTAGGATGTTTGTGACTCCATTGCCCATTGGTGTAGCCTACTGATCTATAGTTTGTTTCCCTCTCCCTTTATTTATCCATCTTTCTGATCCACCTATTCAAAACCAAATTATGTTTTACATTCTGATGGGTGTTGAGCTTACACTTTAGCAGTCAAAGTGTGACTTTCAGTGCTAACATTTTTGGCATCGTTGGCGGGGACAGATTTGAGTAGATTGAAAATCTCCCTTGGAAGAACAACATTGCACAGCTCCAGCTTTAGATGGTGACTGAATTTGGACACCTTCAAGATTGCACATTCACCATGGCAACTCCATTGTCCAGAATATGTTGGTGACTCCACTGGGGATGAGAAAAATCAAATGTCTATGAAGGTTGTCCTAACTAGGAGGTTTTCCCCACTCAATTTCTCAGCCATAGATGGTTATCCACATCTTGTGCCTCAAATTGATGAATGGAAAGATATGTTGCCCAGATTTTATGAAGGTGATGATGACAACCCTTTTGAGCATGTTCATGAATTTTGTGCTTTGATGCAGCAACTTGACATCCATCATGAAGATATATTTATGAAAATGTTCATGTATTCATTGGAAGGTGATGTGAGGCAATGGTAGAAAACACTCCCTGCTTCTAGTATTTCCTCTTTGAAGGACTTTCATGAGGTTTTTTATTCTCACTGCAAGATAATTTATCCAACTGAAAGACTTTTTGAGAATTGTTGTGAGGGGTATGCATCATATATTCAAGATTCAGTAGTGATTCCTCTAGTAGTGATGATGAAGGGGATGATTATAGAGAGAAAGACTTAGATGATGAGTTTCATAATGTTTTTCCTAAATTTTAAGAACAAATGCATCATTCATGTCAAAATCTAGGTCCCCAAGAGAATGATCAATATGGACAATCCATCATTTCCCTTTCTCCTCCTTTTCTCGATTCTTTAAGTCAAGAGGTCATCTTAGGTTTATATTTATTTCATCATGATAATAATGTTGTAGCTTTTCATGAACGAATTCATATCTTACTAGTTGTTGTTGTAATCCCTCCTATTGTTAATGAACCAGTGTGCCATGATTTGCCAAGTTTTGATGACTATGAGGATGTTTTCACTGAACAACCAGTTGTCCCAGCTATTGTACTAATCCCCTCAGCCATTAATAGTCAAATAGTCATTGATTCGCCTTTGTATGATGATTATGAAAATGATTTTGATGAACAATCTGTTGAAGACCTTATATAAAAAAAGTACCCTTCCCATCAAAGCAACAATAGCTTGTTTCAACCCTCATGTCATATTTTTGTTGCTGAAAAAGAAGGAGAAGATGATAATCTAAGTTTAGAAGGTAAAAAACTAAGAAATTGGGACCATAATCCAAGCTATGATGAATATCCCTCACAATCAGAAGATAATATAGAAGAATGTAGTTTCCCAAGCACTTCTAATTATGATGAACTACCCTATCAACCCCATATTACTCTTGAATACACAAGCTCAGTTTCATCAAGCAACCAAGATCAAATGCCATGTGATTGGATGAGAAAGGTTGAAATAAAAGAAAGACAAGCATCACTAAGCCTTTTTTCTAGTACACCTCATGACCAGGAGTGGACCAAGGCCATATGCATTGAGGATGAATAAGAAAATCAACAAGCCACACCACAACCAAGCACAGTGGAGGAAGGACCTAATGCAATACTTTTCCTTTTTACACAAAGCAATGTCGTAGGGGAAAGTATCGATGATATTTTTCAAGATCCATTTGTAGCTTGTCTGCAAGCAAAGAGTGGGCCTAGGCTCATTGATTTCTTCAATGGAAAGTGTATTTCCAAATGTTTCTTTGACGTGCCTTCAAGTAAGAATTATCTCTGGTTCTTAAGGAAGCACATTTCAAAGCTTCCAATAGTTGAAAAAATGATGAAATGGCTTCATTGGTTGTTTCATGTAACTTTAATGCTTCATTTTTCCAATAATTAGAGTAGGTGTGTGCAATAATCTTATTGAACAAGCATCATTTTCATCATTTTCTCAGTTTCAGTTTCATTTGCATTTAGTTTCAGTTGAAGGTCACAGATCAAAGTAGATTGCAGAGGTTAAAGTTTGGGAGCAACCCTACGATAAGGCAATGAAAATATAAGATTTATTAGAGCCTCACAGGGAGGACTCTATTCCCCATGGATCCTATGTTAGCACAAGATTTTTCAGCTAGAAGAGGCCTAACTATCTGATTTTTGTGTTTTTGCTAAGTGCTAGTTTCCCCAGTGGTAAAAGGCACTATCCATTGTACAGTCAAGGCACTTAATTGAAATGGTTTTGTCAACATGAAAGACTACAAATTGCTCTACACACTTTCAAGATTGAATGCGTTTCATTTTTGGTAATTCTACCTAATATGCACACAGACTTAGCGTAAGTGGTGCTACCTAATATTTCTGGCAGAAAACGAATTGTGTAGAGTTATTTTACCATTTTTTAGTCACTAACTTGAAACTTGGATCATGAACAATTGAAAAGATATTTTTGAAAATTGGAGGAGGTTTTTGTTCATAACATGCCAAATAACAAAAACCTCTCTCATTTTTTCAAAATGTGTTATGGTTTGAGAGATATCAGATGTATAAGTGGCACTACCTACTATGTTACAGTGGCGCTGCCTAATTTCCTATATCGGTCATGGTTTTGATATTCTCCTTGTTGGGAGGTTGCCACATGTCAAGGAGACTTCGAATGACTTCTCAAGGATCAGTTAGATATCAAGGGAAACCTACACCTAATATTTATCTCTAGAAAAGGCCTCATGCAATGAGGTGGAGACATTTCATTAATGACTTTCAACAAATTCCTGAAAATTAGCAGTTTGTTGGATTTTTGTCTCTTTGATTGTTGCCACCTATATTCAAGTCTTAGAATCCAATGGAGGAGATGGGATTTGACCTCCTTAGTTAATTTGGATTATATTGTCTATTTAAAGAAGGAAATATCTCTTGGAAAAGGGGATGGATGAGATAAGAGAGGCTAGAGAGAAGGAGTGGGCCGTTTTCCTATGTCTGTTCATTTGTAAGCCTGTGGGATTTTTTTGATTGTAAGAATTACTGCTATTGGAGACTCATGAGAGATGTGATTTCAGATGTAACTCTTCTTTTATATTTCTTCTTATTTAAATATATTGCAGATTTGAGGATTAAAGGCTGTTAATTATTTATGGATCCCTAAGCAGCAGAGGATATGATGTATTTTTCCCATCAATCATTGTTTATATTCAAGTATCTTTTGATTCATTAAATTGAGATGATCTTTGTTTAGTGAACATTCTATCTTATGTTTTCCTTCTTCATTCTTCCACCTATCAGCATATAATCTTGTTTTCTATTGGGCAGTTTTTGTGCCTTCGATGAGTAGGATGTTTGTGACTCCATTGCCCATTGGTGTAGCCTACTAATCTACAATTTTCTTGCCTCTCCCTTTATTTCTCCATATTCTTGATCCACCTATTCAAAACCAAATTATGTTTTACATTATGATGGGTTATGAGCTTACACTTTAGCAATCAAAGTCTGACTTTCAGTTCTAACAACATGGATTTATTTTCTTAGAAAGAAATCTGAGGTATTTGATAAATTTATAAAGTTTAAGGCTCTGGTAGAAAATCAAACAGAGAAGAAAATGAAGGTATTGAGAACAAATAATGGTGGAGAATTCTGCGGAAATGAATTCGAAGAATTCTGTAAGAATCATGGTATAGCAAGGCAAAAGACTACTCCATACACTCCTCAACAGAATGGAGTTGCAGAAAGAATGAATAAGACACTGATGGAAAAAGAAAGGAGCATGATCAGCGGTGTCGGGTTAGGAAAAGAATTCTGGGCAAAGGCAGTGGGTACAACATGTTACTTGGTCAATTGATCACCTTCATTAGCATTGGATGATAAAACTCCACACGAGGTATGGTTTGGAAAGAAGCCCTTTGTTCAACATCTTAGAGTGTTTGGTTGTGATGCTTATGTACATGTTCCAAAGGAAAATAGAAGTAAGCTGGATACAAAGGATGAAAAATGTATCTTTATTGGTTATAAAGATGGTGTGAAGGGTTATAAGCTTTGGAACCCAAAAACCAAGAAAATTGTTTACAGTCGAGATGTTGTTTTCAGAGAGGTAAAACATGTGTCCAGATAGGAATTCCTACCAATGCAAGACAAACCTGAGAAAATAGAGCTTGAGATGGATGATGCAAAATCTGAATCATCAGAAGAAGAGGAAGTAGAAGAAGAATAAGAAGAAGAAGAATCTCATACCCCAGTATTGAAGAGATCAGTGAGAGAAAGAAGACAACTAGAAAGGTATAGTCCACCTGATTTTCGTTCCAATTTTGCTTTATCTATTACTAATGATGATCCTAGAACTGTCAGGGAAGCAGTGAATTTAGAGGATAGTAAACTCTGGAAGAAGGCCATGGTTGAAGAAATGGATGCCTTGGATAAGAATGAGGCATGGGATATAGTTGAGTTGTCAGCTGTAAGAAAATTGGTTGGTAGAAAATGGTTTTTCAAGAAGAAGTTTAATGCACAAGGTAAAGTAGGGAAATACAAATCTCGGTCAGTAGCAAAAGGTTATTCCGAGGTAGAGGAAATTAACTTTGGTGAGATTTTTTCTCATGTTGCTAAGTTAACTTCTATTATATTTCTTTTATCTATTATTGTTGCTTTTGATCTTAAAGTGGAACAGATGGATGTGAAGACAACATTCCTACATGGGGATATGGAAGAAGAAATCTACATGAAGCAGCCAGAAGACTTTGTAGTGAAGGTAAAGAAAGAGTTGGTTTGTAAGCTAAAGAAGTCACTATATGGTCTGAAGCAATCACCTAGGATGTGGTTCCAAAACTTTGACACACACATCCCTAGATTGGGATTTGTAAGAAGCAGGGATGATCACTGTGTATATTCCAAGTAGTTTGGTAATCACTTCACTTATGTAGTGTTGTATGTTGATGACATGTTGTTGGTAGGAAATAACATGGATGTTATCAAGGAGGTGAAATCGCAGCTATCCTCCAAATTTGACATGAAGGATCTCAGTGTTGCTAACTTCATTTTGGGAATGGAGATTAAAAGAGATCATGCAAACAGGAGACTCTGGTTGAATCAGAGAAAATATGTTGAGACGATATTGCAGAGGTTTAATATGCATGGAAGTAAACTGGTCAAGGTTCCTATTTCTATAGGTGTAAAGTTATTTGTAGATCGGTGTCCCAAGACACGGGAAGAAGAAGAGGACATGTCCCATGATCCATATGCCAGTGCATTTGGCAGTTTGATGTATGCAATGGTTTATACTAGACCGGACATTGCACATGCAGTGGGAGTTTTGAGAAGGTATATGTCAAAACTAGAGAAGGAGCATTGGACAGAAGTAAAGAGGGTCTTCAGGTATCTTCGTGGAACTACCAGTTATGGATTGTGCTACTAAGGAAGACTAGGATTGGACAAAGTGGTGGACATGCATGGCTTTGTTGATGCATATTGGGCTAGAGATATGGATCGTAGAAGATATACAATTGGGTATGTGGTTAACATATTTGGAGGAGCAATTAGTTGGATGAGAAAAAGACAGGTTCTAGTGGCACTCTCAACTACAAAAGCTGAATACATGGAAACCACTCATGCAAGCAAGCAAGTAGTATGGCTACAAAGATTTTATTCAAGTATTGGGTTGGTACAACAAGCAATGAGATTAGATTGTGGTAGTCAGAGTGAAATATTACTGGCAAAGAACCCATCTTATCATTCGAAGACAAAGCATATTGATGTTCAATATCACTTTGCGAGAGACATGGTTGAGGAAAAGAAGGTGTCGCTGGAAAATATTGACACTTTGAAGAATGTTGTAGATTCATTGACAAATTTTGTAAGCACAGAAAATTTCTCTTGGTGTAGAGTAACAATGGGCATTGTTGCCCTAGATTGTTGACTATATAATTCCCTGGACCCCTGGATGCAAAGAAAACAACAAGTGGGAGAATGTTGGGTATGTGTTATATTCTTTGCATGTGTGTGTGTGGGTGCATCATATATGAAAGCTATGTTTGATGATCCCTCGTAAATTAATCTTGGATTAAGGGATTAGGGTTTTGGTATTTATGAAATACTTAAAAACATTGTATATATATTGTATGGTGAATGGTGAAATTGGATATAATGAATATAAGAAAGGTTTTCTCGGTTTAGGGTTTCCGGTATAAATCTCTGTGTACTATGTGAATGAGCCATTGATTAATTATTGTTTTTATTAAGAATCTATATGCATTGCTTTACTTCACAGGTTTAAAACTTAAATTACACATGGAAAAAAACATTGGCATTCATCCCTTAATCCCAATGATCTAGGAGTCAATCTTGCAGTGGAAGTTATTGCATTTCCTCCTTTGGCAGTGTTTTTGACAGCTCCTTCACATCTTATCAAACAATTCTTCCCTCGACTCTTTCATGTATATAGAGCAGTAAATGGTTCCTCCCTCAATTCCTCATGCACATAAATACAACAATAGTTTGCGTGACTTTTCTAGGACACATTCGTCGTATGCACAGGCGTCTCTTTAGATATGGGATCATCGATAGTTCTTCTCCACACAATGTTTATTTCCATATTTGCAATAGTAGAGGCAACATCAAATATTTCTCTCAGCAACAACGTACTCACAGATCACTCCAAACCCAATCTACTTTCTCTTACAAATACCTATGTTAATCTAATCCTATCATATATATATTTATAGAGAATTGCTCCCAATCTATTTCATATTCCATCCCCTCTCATGAGAGAGTTGAGGTTGTCCTTGCTCTGATACCAACTTGGAAATTGGAGTGCACATGATTAACACACATAATGATTTGTATTACACACAATAAACAAATATACATCAGGTATATATAGTTGGAGTGAGATCCAACTAACTCCAAATATAGATGGAGAGGTTGAGAGAATATCTCAACTTCCTCCAGCTAACCCAACCCAATCCCTAAACACTAGGATTCATCATAATGAATCATTATCTCTAACAATTGCGTGGGTGGAAGAAATTTCTATACTCCTTGAGAATTCAGGGAGGGATTTCTGGACCCTAAATTGGGTGGAAGGAATTTCAATCATAGTCAGACCATAAATAGGAGAGCTTCTGTAAAAAAAAAAAAAAGGTTCATAAATCATATTAGATACAGGCTTAAATGGTCTCTGTTAATGTCCACATTCAATGCATCCAATACAATTTCAATGCACATTCAATGTTGTAGAATTCACTTGGCTTCTATGTAAAATCCACCTCTTTTATTGCAATCACGATTATTGAAATACATAAGATTATTGTATGTCTGTGTGTGCAGAGAAGCTATGGGGAGGTTCATTCCAAGATGTAGATAAACTAAACGTGAACTGATTTGCAGATGCAGTGACATTACTCACTTCCGGGTCTCTTTCTCTGAAAACCCATGTAATATCTTCTATTGAATCGATGTGGAAGGCCACTATTCTTACATTTCATGTCTTGTTTTTTTTAGACAAAATCAACATATGGAGTGTGCCCAAAATCCAGCCCCAATACTAGATCGCTTAGCAATGGTTCCCCTCAAGATACACCACCTCCAACCTCTGCCGCTATTTCTATGGAATTAAACAATCCTACCAGAAAGGTCCTTGTATGGCTTATAACAACAATGGTTCTCATTATTTTCATCTTTTTGTGAGAGGTTTAGAGTTTGAATCTCAGGTTTAATGTGCCATGCAAGCAACCATTGATTTTTTCAGCATTCAACGCGATCAGTAAATTTTTTAAAGGAATTTACAATATGGTTTCTTCTTTAAATGAAATTTATTATACGACCTATCTGCAGGCTATATTATATCGGTTAGAGTCCAAAACTATTTTAACTAGCTTATCCTGATTGAATATAAATATAATGGTATAGCTCAGATCTTAGATCTTTAGGTACAAGCATCGAATCCAAAATTGGAGAGGCATACAATACCTGGGAGAGCGTAAATCTTCTTGTATCTAGGTTCAAAGCTATGAAAGAAAGACTTTTATAGTTTCAATGAAAGAAAAAGAACTCAAATTTTGTTCTAGCAACATCTAAAGTCTTTGTTATTCCAACATATTTAATGGCCTTTATGATATTAAATTGATCCAAATGCTAAGGAATGGAAACTGTAGATATTACTACGTCTACTTGTCTGATTGCATGATCACGTCCACGAGACTCTTGTGATCATATAAAGATCCATGTTCAGACCACCCCAAGAGCAATCTCGAATCCATCATCCATTTGTTGTAGCTCAAAATAAATATTATTTTAATCCAAATATGAAAAGAAACAAAGAATATCACACTAACATATTGGTAATCGTAGGTAATAACATTGAATATTTACTTGAAAATATGAATGCCAATATCTTTAAATTCTATAAGTAATTTTTCCTTGAAGGAATTAGGTGAAATGATGGCAAAACACTTTTGTATGGTTTAACATGACCACCGAATTTTTAGAGGTCACATGTACACAACGGTGAAAAAAAATGAGGTGAAACAGAACAGTTAAACGAAACCCTTATGTGTTGTTTGTGCACTTTGCAGGATTTAGACCACCAATCATGGCCTTGACCATCTATGACATCGCCACTTTCTATGGTCAACCCAGATATACCTGGAAATCGAAGCCATAGACCAAGTTCATTGATATTCCATGCAAATTGTTCCTTAGGTGCAACTATTTTCATGTAATCTGCAAGTTCACGATATCAACAATGAATTTAACATATCCAAACGTCATTGGCTTCACTAGAAATTTCTTCCCCGATGGTACTTGCATTACTGTGTTGGAAGGTGCCATGCATGTTGCTTCCCACGCTTATTTTAATGCCTAAATAATGCATGATCAGAATTAAATTAACTATTAATGGGCATTGTGGAAATTCGTGCTCCTATAACATATCCAAATTCTAGAGGACTAGGAACAGTTTGATTGTTATTAATTTTTTGAAGCCTTCATGCCTGATTTAATAAATATTCCACGCAAAATGATATCACCACCGAGTTCGCTAACGTTTTCATGTTTCGAATCGAACTAAACCTTCAACAACTCTATTTCTTTAGTGTATCTCCCCTTAGTCCATCAATTTATGGGGCAGAAGAAGTTTTGTGGAGAACTACCATGCAATGAACCAAATGGTGATTCCTAACACATGTGTTCGTTGATATTAATGATTGGAAACAACAACCTTCTCTACCTTCTGGGCAGGGACTTGTTGCTTTACAACCTACCTTGTTAGTATAAGAAGTGGTGAGTTTAAAATAATAATAATAATAATAATTTAATTATTAAGGAAGATAATCATTAATATAATCTATAAAAAATAAACAAGAATTTTTTATTAACAATATCCAAATTACTAATTTAATTTGTGCTAATAATTATATGAATATATTTAACAAAATATTTAAACGTCAATATCCATAAAGATTCGATTAAAAAACAAGAAACAAAATACATATATAAAATTTTAACATATTTTTGAAATTAAACTTTACATATATAAACTTCAAACATCTTTTTAAATTTGAATCATTATTCGCATTATTCTTGATTGGAAAAAAATAAATAGTATTATTCTTGTAATATGAAAATCTAATAAAAGTCAATGATATGGTTGGTCGATAACAACAATAGACCATAAAATGTATTGTTCTATTCAACGTTCATGTTTAGTTTGAGTTTGAAGGAAAGCATACATGCATTATTAAAGTGAGTATTATTAAGTTTTTTTATTTAAATAATTTTTGAAATAATATTTACATATAGTTTAGTTTTTGTTTTATAGAAATATTTTGAATAAATATAATAAAAATATTTGTAGTAAATTATCTATTTGTATAAAGGAATAAAAATATTTACATTTTAACTCAATAACATGCATGGACTTATGATCCTAGAATTCAAAAGATTCACAAGGAACTTCCTATCACCAATTATTAATGAAGTGTAAATTGTTGTTCTTGGGTAGTAGTTTTATTAAAGCATAGTATGTAAAAGTTTGAAACAAACCTTTAAGCCAAAACTTCTGATTTTTTTTTATTTGTGGAGGTTGGATTGTTTTGATGCAACTTCCCTTTCTTCTTTAATTTAAATCAGTATCTGTTATTGTAGAAAAAAAAATTAATACCAAAAATATAATTTTAATTCAAAGCTCTCTATTTTGGAAACCTATTCCCAAGCTCACATTTCCTTGATGTTGAAGCTCCCAAAAATATACCAAATTCCCAAAACCCTTCCCATTCAAAAGGGAACATTTCTCACCCATTCCCAAGCTCTTGAAATGTCACGAACTAGTTTCAAAGAAGTTGGATATGCCGGGAGCATTCTCATGTAGCTATGG
>JZKD02S0456236.1:557944-582435 GCA_000966675.3 Picea glauca | reverse complement strand
TTATGATAAAAACAAATTATATATTTATTTAAAAATACAAAATAATATATTTATTCAAATTATTATATTTTTATGAATGATTTAACATGGGATTTTAATTTAAATATCTTCATAATACAACTCAAACAATATTTTAAATATTTTGATAATATAACTCAAGATTTTTATAATATAACAGTGTAATGCCTCAATTTTTGTATTCCTCTACTTTACACTCAGAGGCGACCTTATGGGTCTATGTAAGCCTGATCATAGGGGTCAATGGAGGTTAACATGGGGATCAGGTGAATTGGAGGAGTTTTATGAGGCCCAAACTACTCCATTCACCTTACCTCATCATTAGGATCACTTTCACACAATTCGTTCTTGATTTTGTTGCATTCCAACGATTCTCGTAAATTAAGGGTATTATTGAGTACACATTAATTACATGCACTCAAGGTGTTATTTGGGTCATATTGTTTGATGGAGCACCTTCATGTAATATCTTGTTGGAATCATGACGAACTTATATAAAGGTTGACATTATGAGAAAGGCGCTTTCAACGTCTCAGAACGACTTACGAGCCAAGTAATCAATTTTCGACATTAAAAGGGAGGTTAATTAATTAATAAAGTGATTTTACTAATGTTGAATTATAAAGTCACTTTACTTTATTAAAAAGGGTAAAATCGTTCGAAAAGGGTCAACGAAAGAATGAGGGGGGCCCTCTCTCATTATTCACTCATTGTTTTCTAAAATTGAATTGAGAGAGATCTTTGTGGCTTTGGCAGTTGGGACGAAAAACCATAGAGAGTTTTGAGATTAGTTTCAGTGGTGAGACTATCCACTCTAGCTAGTCATTGAGAGGATATCTATTATATCTTCTTACTCTTATTTATTGTGGTAGAGTATTCACGTTGGTAGTGGAGTTTCCTTAGTGGTTGCATAGTTTGTTTCATTGTGGGGGTTGAGATTCGATGTGTAGGATTGGTTTTCGTTCTCCAGGGGTCGAACTTTATTAAGTGATTGATTTTCTTAAGTTTTGGGCCTATAAGTGGGGTGAATTTTGGGCCTATATTAGGTCGAATTTTCCTTAAGTGGGGTGAATTTTGGAAGTGTGGAGGTCGATTTCTTCAAAGAAAATCATGGGTTCGCTTTGTTGAACTTTTCTAAGTGAGTTGGGTGCATTTCTGGGTTAGTGTGTTGATTTTATCACCTTCAAAGGTAGATTATTAACAACATTCTCAAGTTTCCTATAAAGAGGTCACTTCTCCTTAAAAGTGAAGCCATATTTTTGTTTTGGAGCTAAAACATTCATATCAGACCGAGATATATAGAAAAAGAGGTGATATATCTCTATGGAGTATCAACTTTGAAGTAGAAGAGGTACCATTGGAGGTTGAATCATTTAGCAATTATACTCTTCGAATAAATAGAGGATTATCAGTTGAAATACTTCCAGCAATATGTGAATTGTTACCACTATCCTTGCTCATTTATAAAATGGTAATAAATAAGGATATATTTACTATGTTTTACTCCATTTTTATAAGTTGTAAGTTAAGCATATTTTCTATGCTAGATGTAAGAACCTTTGGAACAATTAAATCATATGAAACCTACACATAATACTTACAAAAATCAATTTTAAAACGCACAAGAATATAGTGGAAGTTGGATAGCGAAAAGACACCTATAGTCTAAGTGTTTGATGAAATTCAACACTCAGAAAGTCTTGTGTATAGCTACAACAATGAGAAGAAAGTGTGAAAACAATGTCTAGGACATTACAATGGTATCAAGTCCTCAATCTTTCTAGCATGAGGGGGTTTGTGGTTTCATGAGGTAAGGATATAGGGAATAAATAACTTACAGAAATAGAAGACAGTGTGACGAATGTTCATGATACTCTTGCATAGGGGAGACAATAGTTGATGAAAGATATGGAAAGCCATCAAAACAATGCAGGGAATAATTGAGCTAGTGGTTCAAAGTGGAAACCAACATGAGAGAAAGGACAAGATGATTTGTTTATAGATTGTCTGAGGGAATTATATTGTGCTTAGTGAGGCATTTCATGGAGTCATGTCATTAAAGTATTTTTGCACCATCAAACATCCTGAGTGGTATGAACCCCAAGTATCAGTTGATAAGAAGGTGAAGGTGCCAAGGAAAAGGGTACTAGTTTCTAAAGATTCTAATGCTTCTAAAATTCAGGATGTCAGCACAACAACATCTAATAAACCTTTAGGATTGTCCTATGAGGTCGATAATACCAACGCACATGATTGACATGTTGATGAAACATATGGTGAAGTGTTTGAATAAACCGATGTTGAGAATTAAACATCACACCATAGTAGTGATGCTCATGATGTTGAGGTTGTGCGAGCACCTAAGTATGGAAAGGATTCAATACCTTATCATATCTATGATACTTATGATGATGTCAAAATATTTGTACCTAACTATGAAGAAGAATGGGTATTTGAAAAATTGTCATGGGCTATGGATCCATCTTCTTAGAATATGTGGATGGAGGATGACAAAGAAGAGGTTGGTTTTGGTGGTGATAGTGAACATGAGTCCCATCATTTGACAGGTCAATGTACAATAAGTAAATAGTACATGGAATCATCTAGTGAGTCAGTTGTTGTTTATGGGAATAGTATTCTTATAGATGAAAACAAGTCATAGAATCTATTGGGTGATATCCCATACCACTTCAATGAAATTAAACAAAGTCCCTTAGCATTGCCTGATTTGGAGGATCAATTATTGGTCATGGAGGAGAAAAGTTTACAAGTGTCGACAAGGGAAGATGGTACTCATAGATTCATTGAAATGCTTATTTGGAAAACCCAGTTGGAGGAGAGACAAAAATAAGTTGCAAGTGGATTCTCTAGTTCACAATTGCACATAATAAAAGAATCACTAGAGCAGATGAAATATGATTACTTTCACCTATTCATGGATATGGAACTTGCTCTTAAGTTTGTTGAAGACAAGAAAATGGAGGTTGAGGATATTTATTACCAATTGAGTTTGGAATTATCTTAATGATTGAAAACAACAAAGACTCCATCATCTTTGACAACCATGACACATGAGGGCGTGAGTGGAAACCATGATTTGAGGTAGGAGCATCTTGTGGAAATTTTGCACAAGGAGAATTTAAAGTTGCAGATGCACATTTGAGGAGAGATATAACGTAGAGGGTTTTGACTATGCTCCTATTTTTCATTGTGGGGATCATGAGTGGTATCTTTTACAGATCCCACTAAAGGATCAAGGCTCAACTATTCTGAATATGGTTGAGAAAAATCCTTATGGACCATTCCACAAGGAAGTATATGCATCCATGGATTGAGTGGAAAGGTATATCACAAACATGAGCACGCTCTTGATTATAGGTCTAGGTGACACCCATAGAGTGATGGATATAGTAGTTCATACATGATATAGGATGGTACAAGATGATTCGGTGATAGGTAGAAATATGTAGGGGTATTCATTGGCACACGATAGTGTACAATGGAGTTTTGAGGCATTTCCTCTAGGGAGACCTCCCAATAGAGTACTCAAGCATACTAGTGAGTTGAGGTTACCTAATATTAGTGGGTGAGCCTCAGAGAGAATCATGTCCTTTGATGATCAATATTCATATGGGATATCATCATATGAGGGCCAAGAAACAGGAAACTCATAGGTGTACTTCCTGACTTCCTTATGAGTACTTGGTCATGGACTTGGGGTTGACCAATGCAATAGTCATTTCTCATTATTGCAGGTAGAGGAAGAGGCATTTGTTGTTTTTATTTAATTCCATCATTATATACAACATGACATGGGATTTTCACCTGAATCAGTTGGATGAGACAAGTGGCATTATTTCCACATCAAAGGTATTTCATTTGGACCTTATGATCTATACGTAGAGTGCATAGAAGGATATCCAGGATCTGTTGGATTAATTCATGGAGATTTCAACAAGCATTGGGAGTGATGGAATTCCAATATTGTGGTGGTATCCTAACATTCATTGAAGTGATATATTGCTTCAGTTGATGAGGTTGATCAACATGGTCATGTCATTGATTGGCCTATGTCATTGTGGGGATGTTGTGAGAGTTTTTGAGCCTTTTTCTATATGGTGAGTTATATTGTCCCTCATGATACCCAATATCAATTCTATCTGTAGATGGGTAAGATTTGACATCACTGAGATGCCTTGGAGAGATAGGATCCATGATAGTGAGTTCAGTCCTCTCAAGGATTTCAACTTGGGAGTTTAGTAGAGGAGACTACAGTCTGAGCATGGTGGTCAGACGACTATGATCATATGGGTGCAACATTGGTATGGTTGTTCCTCTCGAAGATTAGCTTGGGATCATGTCACTGCAGTGTTTGACAACTCGATGAATGATACAGATGATATGGTTAGTTGTTTCTTTCCAGAGTGGTCTTCTGAGGAGTTGACCAAGTTTGTGCATCTTTTGATTTCATGGATAAATAGAGGAATTCTGGTGGATTCTTGTGTTATCACCTCAAAGATAAGGGATATGCATAGAGGGTGCTTCACATCATACATGTTATTTTGGTACCTTGATGAATTTACCACTTATAGGTCTATCTGAGAGATGTTTACATGGAGATAATTTGTGGAAGATGTGTAAACCAATTTTGCGAACAATGCACGGATGATTGTAGTATGTTGGGGGTGTTGGAGTCTTATGGATTTCCCCTTTGATACTTAGAGAATAGGTGTCCTTTATGCCCTATTAGTTTGTGACCATGTAGAATTCCTTGGGATGTCCAATTTTAGAGTCTCTTTGGTTGACTTCATTAGCATACATTGGCAAAATATGATACTCAATAATGGGGACGATCCTTTGAGGAATTACAACCTTTTTTTGCAGAAGCGAAGGATGCAGTATAGGTAGGACGATATGATATTCATGATTAGAGTGGCACAATTTTAGCATGATGGGTCCTTTCTGGTGATAGCATGGGACTCTTGTATTTTCTGGGTAGAAAATTTGGCAGTTGGTACAGATGAGAGAGCCATTTGTTACTTTTACGAGGCCCCTTGTGTAATTATATTTGTTGGGCAAAAGCCTATTTTGAGGAAACATATATTTTTGTAAGGAAAGACCTAATTTTGGGAGCACGCGCAACATATGGCAATAAATAAGCATGCAAAAAAGGGAGGAAAAGAAGCATGCAAGAAGGAAAAGAAACATTTGAGGAGGCAGACAAGCCTAACCATATTAGGGTTGGGTTTTTTTTCAAAGGTTATAACGACTATAAGCTTGTAAAATAGTATAAATAAGAACCTAGGGGGTCTAGGTTGGGGTTTTGTTTTGTCTATTTAGTTAAGAAAATAGAAAATGTTTGTTGATAATTGAAAATTTTGTTGAGTTGTAGAAGAGTCGAGTAAGGTATATTTTGAGGGTTAGATCACAGGATGAGGATCATGGTGTGATATAGTCCGCCTCACAGAGGTTCCTGAACCTCTTCATGATTGTATGATGGAATATGTAATGCTCGCAATGCTAGAGTTTGCAGCAGACTAGATAAAAGAGGAAATTATCCAAATCTTTGTGGACGTAGCCTAGGAGGGGGTGAACCATGGTAAACCTTGTGTTCTATGTGATTTTTTAGATAATGCTTACTTTCTGTTAATGGTTATATTATGAATGAATGATTAACTAGATGTCTTAGAATGCATGCATGAGCCTAAAGATGAATAAATCCTAGAAGTAATTTACAAAATAACAAGATTAATGCATGAAGAAGATAGAACACACTCCTAGATCCCCACTTATTCCTAGACTGCAATAACTTGAACTTTGTAGTCACCCATAGAGTTATCTTGGGTGAGACTATGTTGTGTTCTCTACACACAGTATTTCCTTCTAGTTTACTAGGAAGGCTGATAGTTTTAAAGGGTTTTTTTGGAAACCCGTTCAGATATGAATCTGGGTCAACCCAAGGAGAAGTAAAACGGAGATCTAAGCCAACAAATGTTTTTTTCTCCAGCTAGAACTACATAAAATTGAGTGTACGGGACACGTGGAAGAAACAAATGGAGAATGAAGGTATAGAAAGGAATTTTTAGGACATGGAATCCAACAAAGGAAAAAATCGAAAGATGGTTGAAAATAAAGGAAATCAAGTTCGCAGAAGGACAACATAAACCCTAAGTTAACACCACACAAATATCTTGACAAATATGTGTTTAGTGACTTGCATGAGGTGTTTTTATGTGATTTCCTACATTTGTTGCAGGAGTGGTTATTGACCTTAAAATACAACCACCCAACAAATTGAATCAGACAACTAGAATGGAATCTTGTGGATATTATGTAATTACAATAAGTCAATAAGAAATTTACATGCAAAGTAGATTTCTGGTTAGACAATATTGTTGCAGGGTTTATCACCGAATTTGCAGTAGATACCGCGAAGGCTTACAACACAACAGAGAATGATTTTATAAAAGGAGCCATAGGTAGGTATATCAGATCATTGTATACTTCAATCAAGATTTTATTGTATAACAACGGTGTGATGACCATGGAATCAGAAAAATAAAGTTCCATGCGTGCATGGGGGAAGGGGGAAGCATTGACAGGAAGCTGAGAAATGGAGGAAGAGATGGATAAGGGAAAGAAGAAGGAGGCCATGGACCCAATAATCATGGAACAAGAACAGATAAAGAAGATAATGAAAACAACTGGAAAGACACGTAGTTGAGTAGCCTACCGATATAATACAAATATCAAGAAGATATACATAGTTGATAGTGAGGGCTTGGAAAGAGATGAGGAAGAAGTAGAGGATCTCCAGGCTGTGGAACAAATTGAGGAAATCCTACACGCAACATATGAAAGGAAAAAGGGAGGTCCAAGGGCAGGAATAGAAGGCAAAGATCCAATCTAGGTCACCATGAGTGTGGAACCTACAACCACATATACAACTAACACACCAGAAAGAACACCAATGTTTAGAAAACTAAATTTTAGTGGAGGATACACAACAAGAAACACATCCAAACAAGTAGCAGCAACTGGAGGAGCCATTTTAAGAAGCAACAATCAAATATATACACCGCGTGGAGGTAGCAGTTCAATGCAGTTTAAAATGGAAAGACATGATCCCACGATCAGGTTACCATAATTCTGGGGAGAGGCATCATAGGACCCTAAAAAAAACTTATTCATCCATGAGAATATCCCGGAAGAAAAGAAGATAACATATGAAGATACAAAACTCACGCAGTTAACTGTCACACTAAGAGACCATGCACTGGATTGGTACATGAGCCTAGATGTAAACAGTCCATCATGAGTAACAAGGACTATTGGAGACGTGAAAAAAATAATGATAAATGAATTTCAGAATCCCATCTCAGAAGATCAGTACATGAATGAAATATTGAAATCAGGAAAAAACCAGGTGAGTCTATTTGGGATATTGATCAGAAGTTTAAGCATCTAAAAGGCAAGTTGAAATATTCCATGAGTGACATGAAACATAGACATCTATTTGTCAACTCGTTGTTACCACATTTGAAATACCCATTAAGACAAGATAAGTTCCAAACTCAGGTAGAGGCTCTGCAAGAATCCTTAAGATTGGAGGAGAACCAATATCAGAAGACAAATCTAGCAATAGAGGAATTGTAGGACAATCTGAAGAACCTAACATTTCATATTAAACAAAATAAGGGAAAATAGAAAAGAGAAGTTGTTTGGTCTACCACATGAAGAATATAAGGACACTACAAGAACGAATGTCCAACTTTCATGAAGTACATGGCGACATGAGTACCAAATACCTTGCCAACAGGAGGACCATGGTGCGAGATTTGTAAAACACATGGGCATGATCCATATCATTGTCCAATGATGCAAAAGTATAAGACAATACCCATAAGTTCATATTGCAATTTTTGCAAGTTAATGGTTCATGATGATAAATATTGCAGGACAATGGAGATGATGAGGGAAAGAACTTAAGATACTTATAGGGTGCAAGAAGAAATGATGACAAGAAAAGATGCACCTCAGTTCATCCAGGTACCACCACCATATCACAATGTGCAGCAGCAGTATAATAATGCATAGTTGCACTACAATAATGCACAACCACAATATAACCATGTGCAATATAATCAGGGTCCTTAGTACAACGCACCACGAGGAGATCGAGGTGGATACAGAGGTGTAAGATGAGGAAGAGGAGTATTTGGATGAGGCAAAGGACTAATAGTGTGCCAAAATTTCTAGCATATATGAGATTATGCAACAGAATGTCCACTTCCACTAGAGACATGTATGTACTGTCGCACAACAGACCATGATACAGAAGACTGTCCAACACTCTTGGGGAATATCCAATAAAAAAGGAACTTAAACAACCAAAATGTTTGGTGGATCTCTACAGAAGCTAGGGATGATGGGAGAAACATCAATATAGCCACTCGAGGAATAGCCAATACAGGAACAAACATAGTAAAACAAGATCCAGTGCAAAACCAATGGGTTAAGAAGAATACTGAGCCACAAAAGCAGATTGATCTAGGAAAAGAAAATGAAATATTCAAGGAGGCTAGAAAGGAGCTTCTCAAGAAAAAAAATTTGTCTGCATCAACCGCGCAGGAAAATAAGAACTCTCCTAAGTACGAGATGCCTTCCTCAATGGACCATACCCATAAAGGACAACCTTTAGAGAAAGTAAGTGCCATAAAAACTTTTCTGCAATATTTTGTTAATATTTTGAATGACCCATCATCTGTCAAGATCTTACAAAATATGCTAGAAAGATGTAACATAGAGGTAGAAGCAAATTTAGAACAGAAAATAGTCAATCATCTCCATACAAGAAGAAGGACAAGCAGAGAATTCAAACTCAATGCCAAAATTGGAGATTTTAATATGGTTGATATCATACTGAATTTAGGCTCTGAAGTAAATGTTTTACCTAAGAAGACATGGAAATGTATGGGAGAACCCACATTAGGTTATTCACCTTTCAATATGAAATTATCAAATCAACACAGAGTGTTACCAATTGGAAGGCTTAAAGGTGTGACAATAGATCTAGATGGAGTGCGGACTATGACATACTTTAAAGTAATATAGATAGTAGATGGCACAACACCTTACACAACATTGCTTGGAATAGATTGGCAATTTGATAACCAATCCATAATAAACCTGAAGATAAGGAAAATGATGTTTGAATCAGGTGAATATGGAGTCATTGCACCATTATATCCTTCATAAGGAGAAAGGTTTGTAGAAACCACTTGTTTGGATCTGGAAGAAATAAACCAGTTGTACAAAACCTCTCTGTGAGAAGAAGATTATGTTAACCCAAATGAAGATGGGGTACTCAGCTAGAGAAGCATCACATCACGCGCTTTTGATTCAGACACATGTTTGGATAATTGGAAACAACAATTACATGAATTTTCCACAAGAAGGTGTAAAAGAATAGATTATGTAGTAAGATGGGTTGTACCAAGATAAGAGAAACTCCCAATTTTCATGGGATACATGACTTATAGGAATTTCTAAAAAAATATGAAGAAGAAGTGTTAGAAACTCATAGGCTCTTAGCCCTAGATATTTCACTCAAGGCCACACTTGCAAGATGGTGGAGTGCACACAAAGAAACAATTTAGGACTGGTATTAGTGTAAACAACTACTGCACATTATATTCGGCATGGAGCATGGGAGTAATAAAATGAAGAAGTATGATGGACATGGAAAACTAGTGGAACACATGGAAACGTGCAAGGAACAATGGAGGATGACACTGCCAGAGGAATGGACTCATCATTTTATCCATACATTGGAAGGAATTCTAGAGAACTGGTATATATATCATGAGATGTGCATAGGCACTACAAAATGGACAACATTACAACAGAAGTTTGTAGTAAATTTCTCATTCGAGCATGAGAACCCCAACATGGATTCAACACTGAAGTTGATACAGGGGATGATATTTACTAATGAGCCATAGGTTGAAATCATGACAAAATATCAACAATAAAATAGATAGACACTCAATGAATTATTTTTATGCTATCATGTTGAAAAGGAAGCACTAGATGAAGATGATCCATGAAATATTCCGATTACAGAAATTGAAGGAGAAAGAGAGGTGGAAGGTCCATCTCTGGAGTCATAATTATTTGTTGCACCAATAAAATTTAAGAAATTCAAGATTAGGATGAATGACAATCCCAAAATGACAAGTATTGGAGACTATTGGGAAGAACAAATAGTAGAAAGAATAATAGAGCTACTGCGTGAATACAGTGACATGTTCCCAACGACCTTTACAGAGATGAAAAGAATAGAAGGGGAGCTAGGTGAGATGAAGGTACCCCTCAAAACTGAGGCAAGACCTATTAGGAAGAGACCTTACAAACTGAATCCAGTATATAATAAGAAAGTGAAAGAAGAAATTGACAGAATGTTGGAAGATGGTATAATAGAACCAGTAGAGGAATCTGAATGCAGAAGTTCTATGGTATTCCAAGAAAAGAAACAAGGGGGGATAAGGATCTGTGTATATTTGAGAAAACAAAATGATTCTTTCTTACATGACCCTTTCCGTGCCCCTTTTATTGATGAAGTATTAGAGAATTTGGGAGGCCAGGAAGCATATTCATTTACAGATGGATTTTCAAGTTACGATCAGATCAAAATAGCTCAAGAGGACAGGTATCATACTACTTTTGCTACAGAATTCTGATCCTACCAATATGCAGTCATGCCATTTGGGCTAAAGAATGCACCAACCATATTTTCAAGAGTAGTCATAGTTTCTTTTAAGGAATTCATACATCAATTTGTAGAAGTATATCTGGATGACTAGAATGTATAAAGTCAATTAAAATATCATGTAGAAGTGTTAAGACTCATGTTGGAAAGATGCAGGCAATGTCATATCTCATTGAACATCAAGAAATCCATTTTTGGGACACCTTTTGGAATATTCTTGGGACATATATTCTATAAACAAGGTTTACTAGTGGATCCTGCTAAGATTGCATTCATTGTAAATTTACCACCACCAAAGTCAGTGTTCCAGTTAAGAGAAACACTAGGACATATAGGCTATTACAGGAAATTTATAAAGGGGTATGTGTAGATTATTGCACCAATGGAAAAATTGTTAAAAACGGACACCAAATTTCATTGGAACATGGACTGTCAACAAGGATTGGACACCTTAAAAGAAAATGTGGTCACAACACCTATCCTAGTATTCCTAGGTTGGGAAAGGAAATTTCATGTGCATGTAGATGCATCAACCATAACACTTGGACAAATTATGATACAACCAAGAGCAGGAGACTTAGACCATTTTATAGCCTTTGCAAGTAGAAAATTGTCATAATCAGAGCAGAATTACAACACCACAGAAAGAGAAGGCTTAGCCATGGTATACACAATTCATAAATTCAGGCACTATTTACTGGGTAAACACTTTAAAATGTTCACATACCATTATTCCCTCAAATAGATGGTAAACAAGCCAGTGTTGGAGGGGGAGGATATGTAGATTTCTATTGTTGTTCCAAAAATTTAACTTCAAAGTGATAGTCAAACCAGGGAAGTTGAATGCAGTACCTAATCACCTAGCCAGGGTAACTAATGGACAAGAACCTACTAACTTGGAAGACAAATTCCCTGATGCGCAACTATTTTGAGTATAGGTATTTGATGAATACTTCATTGATATTATTAAATACTTAAGTACAGGGTTTGTGCCACACGGCACCACGCAGAAGAAAAATATAGTAGTCAGAGTTGCAGACTATAAACTTATTGCAGGATATTTATACAAGATGGGCACATATAGTATTTTGAGAAGGTGTGTATTAGAACATGAAAGGCATATAATTTTGGCAGAAGATTATGAGGGAATAGTTAGAGGACACTATGAAAGAAATGATACTATGTAGAAGGTATTATGCTCAGGAATATGGTGGCCAACCATCCATAAAGATGCCAATGAATACTACGAAAAATGTGATGTCTGTTAGAGGATTGGAAAACCTAACAAAAGATATGATATGTCTTTAGGACCACAAGTGACTCTACAGGTATTTTAAAAATGGGCGATAGACTTTGTTGGACCAATTAATCCACCAATAATAAGGTTATGAGATAGGTATATCATTACTACGAATGAATACTTAAAATGGTGGACATAAGCAACACCAATCAAATACTGTAGCACAGAGACAACATCACACTTCTTGTTTAAGAAAGTGATGACCAGATTTGGATGTCCAAGGATTTCGATGAGTGACCAAGGAACTCATTTTATCAATGATACCATCAGGGATATGACCGAGGAGTTTTAAGTATATCACCATAAGAGTACATCATATCATCCTCAGGAAAATGGGATAGTGGAATATTTCAATAAGATCTTGGAAAATGGTCTGACTAAAATATGCAATGTCAACAAGGATGATTGAGACATGAAAATACTAGTAGTATTATGGGCATACAGGACCACATGTAATAATTTGATAGGAAAGACACCATTCATATTGGTTTGTGGGAAGGAAGCAATGGTTCCATTAGAATGTTTGGTACCTAGTCTACGCACAACAACAATTACCAACATGACAAAAAGAGGCACAGTAAAGGAGAGGTTAATTCAACTAATGGAAATAGAAGAGGACAATATTCTGGCAGAATTCCACCAAGAAGTAAAAGAATAAAGAGACAAATCCTGGCATGAAAGACATATGAAGAACAAGAGCTATAAGGAGGGAGACCTAGTCCTACTCTATGACAGTAAATTTTTTCAACATCCTGGTAAGTTTAGAATGCATTGGCTACGACCATATGAAGTAAAGACTATCACAGATGGGGGATATGTACATTTAAAATATTTGGGAGGAACATAATTGAAAGGAATGATCAACGGTAGTCGAATGAAACTGTACAGGGATATTCAACCTATTAACCCTTAAAATGTACAATGTGGTGAGAAAGGTGTGTATATAGTGTACTATAGTAGAGAGTAGGACATAAAATTGATAAAAATAAATAAAAAGGAGAAAAAGAGGGGAAAATGAATACACAAATAGAAAAGAAGGAAAATACAAAAATACTAGGAAATATCATGCACGGAGATAGTGGAATCAGCACGACAAAAAAAATTTGATTGCACACAGCATATGGTTGACAACAAGAAAAACATCGGGCACTAAGAAAAAGTCATAGAAAGAAAGGAACAATGCACCAAAAAAGTGCACAGCAGTGGAAAAGGAGCTAACGGTCAGAAAAGTAAAAAACGATCATTGGGACAAAAAGGTATGAATTGGGAATTTATGAAACTAAATGAATCGTAATCGACAAGCTTCCACACATTAGTAACAACCAAGGAATCTTCTCCAAGAATATTCAAGGCATTAATGGCACCCTATATATAAAGGGAAAGTGTGGGCCAAAAAGGACTTATTGTGCATATTCAAACTCGTGAAGCTAAGGAGCATCGAGACAAGAGACGCACAGGTGAATTTAGAGATCATAGGAGTCGAAGTTCACTTAGAGAAGCAAGAAGTACCCACAATGGCACCACCAAAGGTTGGTGCACCAATCCAAACTACATGGAAAATCTGAAGGAGTCTTAGGTCACTGGAAGAAACCATGGAGCTGGAGCGGGAAATGGCTCAGAGAGAGGGAATCATCAATGTCTATGCAATTCCCTCGTCACGGGTCGAACCAATGAGCACCACATTGGTCAAGGAGGAAGAACAAGCATCGACGATGACTGAGATGGATATTGTCGCATGACAGTGTGAAGGGTCACGAACCAGTAGCCACAGGAAACCCACAACAATCTGTGAGGGATGAAGCAACCCATAGAACAAATGGTGGAAACAACGAGCCAAAAGAGTATGTTGGGCTAAGATCACAACCTGTAGTAGGGTCCACGTAGCAGGAGGAAGGACAGGTTGAATACATCACAGGGAAGCTAGAGTCGGGCAAGGAATATAGAGAACTAGAGATTGGGACCTCTAGCGAGCCAGTACGAAGAAAGGGAAAGAAACCCATCGTGTGGTCCCCATGCAAGAAACCCTATGCCTCAATTATGTTATTGTACATTCTATATGGGGTGCATGCCGCGCCAACTCTACTGGGGTGCATGGAAAGGCTGAGATACGAATAACATGATGTGTTTGACACTAGTAAATTCCCTGAATTTGTGTAGTAGGTGTACATGGAGAGAATAGGCACATGACCATTTTCATACCCCATGTTGCAGCCAAAGCAATGGGCGGTAGGCCTGGAAAACACATGGATCTTGAATTTGTTAGTGATTCCCCACTTTGGACAGGAGAAAGAGGTGAATAATTGTGTCAAGAAATTGATGGAAGTCCTCCACAGAGGATTCTTATGGTTAGAATAACCTGTGTCCATTGATGTAGAACTCATTTCCTTCATCAAGGGTCTACCATCAATGGGAGAGAGTCATGCACAGTACCTGGAAGACAAAACCAAATAAAAGTCTCTCGTGGAAGAGATGAAGAAGACATACAGGACAAAAAGAGGCTCCCTCAGAATCATTATCAAGAGAATCAACAATGCAACCACCAAGATGGACATGAAACTAATGGCATGAAAACTGCTAAGGAAATGTCACAAGGAGGAGGTCCCTGCAAGGGTTCTCGCAGTAGCAGCACAAAGCACAAATGGCACCATGATCAGTTGGGCGCCATATTTACTAAAATTATTCCTAGATGACTGCAAGGATGGGAAGTATTTGGGAACAAAGTTCGACTACTCCTAGCTCATGATCCTGATAGCATTAATTGGATGGAAGGATTCATCCTACTCATACTTTTGTGACATAATAGGATGTTGTCGCATAACATGGTAGACGTCAATGGGAAACACTTCAGACCCCAAGCAAAGAAGTGGCAATGTCGACACCTTTTCTAGGTATCTGAGTGAAATCTAGGACAACATAGACGATACCTGAAGGATAACTCTGGAAGTGGTTGAACAATATCAAGGAATAGGAAACTTTAGGGCCATGTGGCATAACATGTGGATCCAAGTGCATTTGTATCCATTGAAAGAATGGCTACAACTTCGATTTTGCATTAATGCAGACAAAGTAGAAATGACATTGTGAGACTGGGAAAATGACTGGAAGATCCCAATCATTACCAAGGAAATTTCAAAAGGTAAGTAGGTAGAAGCAGGTTCATCCATGACACCTACAAGAGACATCATTGCGCCAAAAATCCAACATAGTAGGGGAAAACCAGTCAAAATCTAGTGCAAAAGAAGGGAAGCGCTCCAAAAAAGGATGTGTAGATAGGGAAGAAAGATACCGGCCCGACACAGGAAGAACAAGGAAGGGGGGAATCAACAACACATGAAACCTATTAAGTAGCTAATCCATAAGGAACAAGGCTACCCAAGTGGACAATTATACATACAGAGGGGTCGTGCAAGAAGGCCAAGGCCCATAAGAAAATACTAGAGTATACAATCACCAATGATGATGTCGATCGTGTCGTAGAGAGAGTACAAGATCACGTAGGTGAGAATTTTTAAGAGGTAGAGAACCAAAGAGGAAGGATACAAAATAAGTTGGTTGATATTAGGAAAGTCTTAGATAAAATACAAGCAGTGCAAAGGCACGAAAGGGGAATAGATCTGATCCCCGGAGAAATAGAAGTCGAGTATAAGAGCACATAGAATGAAGAAGATACCATCCAAACCATAGTGAAAGCAAGTCCAAGATTCCAAATAATAACGAAGATGTTGCATATGGACAAGGCCATGTCCCAGACACCACTTAAATATATGGCATAGGTACAATTGGTATTAGCTTAGATACCAACGAAGGAATTGTACAAAATGCAAGTCAATGTTGTGCAGGAAGTGTAATCGCGATCAAGGAAATACGTGGAGGAATTGCAGGTAACTAGGGATGCAAAGTATTCCCTATAATTGGTCATCGAGAAGATAAAGCTAGAGATGAAAGAAGAGAAACAATGTGTAGACAATTTAGAACAAAAATTGAAGGAAGTCTTCACCAGAATTCTAGACAACATGCAAGCATTCGTGAGCAATGTGGAAGAACAAATCCAAATCATCACATAGATGCTCAAGGATTACAAGAAGGAGATCGAGGAGCTTAAATAAAAAGAAACTCCGACTACTCCTCCTGAATGTTTTGCTAAAAGGGAAAAATAGGAATATTTAAATCAGTTGTAGAAGAAAACGAAGAGGGGATCAAATTCAAAACAAGAGGAAGAAGGAAGGTATCATGAAATAAGAGATGATCGTGGAAGAGTTGGTTATTCAAGAAGTTCTAGAAGAACTTATAGACATCACTCACCTCCATACTCAACAAGGAAGTTTTATGCATCTGAAGATTCCATAAGTAGTCCATAGGTGTCTAATGTTAGGCACCAAAGAAAAAGAATTGAATTGGATAGTTTTCAAGGAGAGTTGAGGAAGATTAAGCCACCATCCTTTGATGGTGAAAAATAAAGGAAAAATTATGTTGAGGCATGGTTGATTGGACTCAGGAGATATTTTCAATTGCATTGCTATTCATCAAAACTGGAAATGAAGATTTCCACCTACCATTTACGTGGTAAGGCTGATATATAGTGGGGTCAGTTGAATCAATTTGAGCGCGTTGATGAGAATATGATCACTTGGAATCAGTTCAAGAAGTATTTTCAGAAGGAGTACCTCTCATAGCACTTCTATGACAAGAAAATGCAGGATTTATTTGAACTAAGGCTGGGAAGCATGACCATGGCAGAGTATGAAAGGAAGTTCTTGGGGATGCTAAAGTATGTGGGGTTTATAAAAGATGATAAGGTAAAAGTACAAAGTTTTTTAAGCGGATTACCATCCTTTTATAAAGAGAAGATTCAATATGATGAACCCAGAGTTTTGACTGAGACCATCGGGAACGCTAAATAGCTATCTGAGGAAGGAAAAGGAAGAGAGTCCAAGCAGAAGTCTTGGAAGGACAAGAATAAGGAGAAGTCTGAACAAAGGAAGAAGGGATTCAAACATCCTTTCAACAGAAGTGAACCTAATAAAAAACATCAAAATCAGTATGCTAAGGATGAATCCAAGAAACAAGAATCCTTGGGGAAAAGGGGAAGACCACCCATCCAATATTGGGGATGCAAAGAAGATCACATGTACAAGGATTTCCCTCACATAAATGAAATATTGAAGACCATGCACAACATCCAAGAGGCTACAATAGTATAATACATGGGAAGAATTTATGCAACTTTAGATGATCGACAAGAAGAATACCAATCCAATATGATCGAGGTGGAAGGTAAGATAATTAATCAACGTGTTGCTATTTTAATTGATTCAGGAGAAATTCATTGTTACATTGATCCTAAAATAGTGGATAGATTACATTTGGAGAAAAGTAAGCTTGGAAAATAAAGTTTGGTTTAGCTAGCCACTAGAACCAAAAGGAGAATCCATGATATGGTCAGAGGATGTTCCATAAGTATTAATGGTGTGAATACACATGTTGATCTAAATACTATACCATTGGGGTCTTATGACATTCTAATTGTAATGGATTGGTTGGACAAGCATCATGTTGTCCTAGATTTTCATAAAAAGACATTCACATGTCTTGATGGATATGGAAAAAAGAGCATTGTCAAAGGAGTTCCAATACCCATCTCCAGAAGAGATATTTCATCCTTACAACTGAAGAGGTGTTTCAAAAAAGGATGTCAATTGTATGAGACCCATGTGGAGGGGACAGAAAGGAAAAAGGGGCCAAACCTTGAAGAAATATCGGTACTACAAGAATTTGTAGATGTATTCCAATAAATACTAGGGTTTCCACCAAAAAGAGAGATATATTCCTCTATTGATTTAGTGTCAGGAGCTCCCCTGGTGTCAAAAACACCTTATAGAATGAGCATACCAGAATTAAAATAATCACAAATGTAGTTGGAAGAATTTTTGAAGAAAGGGTACATACGTCCAAGTGTTTCACCGTGGGGAGCACCAATACTTTTTTTCAAAAAGAAAGATGGAAATTTGAGGCTATGTATTGACTTTCGACAACTAAACAAATCCACTGTGAAGAACAAGTACCCACTACCCATAATTGATGACATCTTTGATCAGCTAAGAGGAGGAAAGATATTTTCAAATATAGACTGGAGATCAGGGTACCATCATGTAAGAATCAAAGGAAGAAGACATCAATAAGACAAACTTTATAACCCGACATGGGAATTGTGATGGTGCCATTTGGATTGACCAATGCACCAACTGTCTTTATGTGCTTAATGAATGACATACTCAAAAATTACTTGGATAAGTTTTTCATAGTGTTCCTCGATTACATACTTGTCTATTCTAAGTCAGAGGAAGAGCATGGACATCACCTAAGATTGATATTTCAAGTGTTGAGGGAACATTAGTTGTATTCCAGGCTTAGTAAGTGTTCTTTTTATCAAGAGAAAATCCATTACTTGGGGCACACTATTTCAAAACAAGGTATAGCAGTAGATACAGAGAAGATTGAAGCCATTAGAGGATGGCCAACACCAAGAAATGTTTTAGAAGTTAGATCTTTAATGGGGTTAGCCGGTTACTATAGAATATTTATAGTAGGGTTCTCTAAGATTTCCCATCCCATCACTTCTTTGAAAAATTAGGGAATTAAATTTGAATGGACAACAGAGCATGAAGTGAACTTTAATCTAATAAAAAAATTACTTACCAGTGCTCCTATTTTAAAAATTGTTGACCCAATTGACATTTTTGTGGTATGTACTTGGTGCAATCCCCACTCAAAATGGACATGACATTGGTTATGAGTCTAGAAAGATTAAAGAACATGAGAGGAACTATGCCACACATGACTTGGAACTTACTTCAATTGTTCACGCATTGAAGATGTGGAGGCATTATCTCATGGGAAAGCGATTTGAATTAAGAACAAACTAGAATGGTTTGAAGTATCTTTTTGAACAACCAACTTTGAATGCCAAGAAGACAAGATGGCTAGAATTTTTAAGTGAATATGACTTTAACATCAAGCATATCAAAGGAAAAGAAAATGAAGTTGTCGATGCACTTAGTAGAAGAATACATCTCATGCATGCTACAACTGTCAGTATGCATCAGTGAAACTTGAAGACAAGAATTTTAGATGTTGTTTTTACAGATCAGCATTACCTACAGGTAAAGGAAAGCTTACAACAAGAATATGCACAATAGAAAATGAAAGAGTATGAGATAAAGGAAGTTGGATTACTTACACATAAAAATAGAATTTATGTTCCTAGTTATGAAGAACTAACAAATTTGGTATTAAAAGAAATGCATAATGTTCCATATTTTGGACATCTCGGTTACTAAAAAACAATTGCAGCAGTAAAAATCCAATTATTTTGGCCAAGAATGAAAAAGGATGTTGTTGATTACATCGCCATATGTATGGAATGTCATAGAGTGAAGGATGAACATAGACACCCAAAATGTTTGCTACATCCATTACCAATTCCAGAGAAGAAATGGGAAGTGGTAACCATTGACTTTATAAAACAATTGCCCAGGACAACAAGACAACATGATTCGATCATGGTAATGGTTGATAAATTAACGAAGGCTTCTCATTTTGTTCCTGTAAAAACAACTCATACAACAACTAATATTGCATGAATTTACATGAAATAGATTGTTAGGTTGCATGGGATACCTAGGACAATTTTCCTGAACATAGACACAAAGTTTACCTCAAATTTCTAGAGGGGATTATTTAAATCATTTGGTACAAATATGAACTTTAGCACAACATACCATCCATAGTGAGATGGGAAGACAAAGAGGGTAAACTAAGTAATTGAAGACATGTTGAGGATCTATGTGATGGATAAGCCATCTACGTGGGAAGAGTACTTGCACTTGGTTGAATTTTACTATAATAAGGGGTATCAAGCTTCTTTGAAAATGATCCCATTTGAAGCATTGTATGGAAGGAAATGCAATACTCTTATGAGTTGGGACAACCCAGTAGACAAAGTGGTATTTGGGCCAAAATTTCTCAAGGATATGGAAGACCAGATGGTTAGGAATAAGGAGAACTTAATGGTAGCTCAAGATAGGCATGATAGCTAGAGAGTTTAAAGTGGGGGAGCATGTCCTTTTAACAGTGAATCCCAAGAAGAACTCTTAGAGTTTTGGTAGTTGTACAAAGTTGGCAGCCACATTCTGTTGTCCATTTCAGATATTGGACAGAATAGGGCCAATTGCATACATGCTTGCATTTCCTTCTTCCATGAATCTGCATAACGTATTTCATGTCTCGTTGCTAAAAAAATATGTACATGATCCTAACCATGTTATTGATTGGCATATGATTCAGGTAGAGACAGAGGGATACTTTTAGGTCCATCCAACATGGATATTGGACAAAAAACTCAAAATGCTCCAGAATCGAGTTATAGAGCTGGTAAAAGTCCAGTGGACCTGCTACGGTCCTGGAGATGCTACCAGGGAGCATGAAGATTCCAGGCAGACGAAGTACCCACATCATTTTGAATAAATGTTGAGATTTTGATCTACGTTTTGTATATTCACTGAGGATAGTGCCAAAATAAGGGGGAGGGGATGTAATGACTCGAGTTTTGAGCCCCATATTAAATATTGTATTTTTTTAAGTTATGAAAGGCCAGAGTGCCTAAAATATTATTAAGAGGCAAGTGTGCCTAAGAAATGTAATGTTTTGATCATTACTAATATAAAAGACATCGTTGGATACTAGATGGATAAGGAAAAGAGTTATAAGGGGGCTATGATTCCACAAGAGAGCGGGATTGAGGGGCTAAATACTTATTTTATATTTTATTTACCCATTATTGTTTTAATGGAGAAAAAAAGTTACATGAGCTTCTTGGGCATGGAAGGCCAAGTGGCTCCTTAATTACAAGAATTACATAAACCCATCATTGGTCTATTTGGGGGTTCTCACTCTTGTTCTTGTTCTTGTTCTTCTATTGGTTGCTTCACTCATTCACTCATTTTCACTTTGGCACTCATTCACTCAATTTCTCATTGTTCACAACTTTCGTTGGGATTTCACTCCATTCATTCTACCACCCACTCATCTTTCCTCATTCATGTCTTGGCTTGGGAAAGGAAAGTGAACTGTTGAAGAAAATTGATGGTATGGTTGGTTGTAGAGATGGTTGGTCTATCCCAACTATGAATAAAGACCTGCATATCTGAGATGCTTTGGTCTGGGCTCAGTTTTACTCACAACTATGAGTCCTGAGTGTCCCAGCATGGATATTCTGGGCCAACTACGTTGGAGCCCTGGAAGGAGATAGATAGCCTGAGGAACTATGTGGCAGAGAAAGGGGACCATTCTATTGGGTTGTTCAGGCTAGGTAGAAGAGAGTTGGTGTACTTGGATGGCTGTGGGTGATGAGAATCCTATGAGAGCTCGAGTGTTGACTGGTTTGGGAAGCCGAGTAACACTCTGGAACCGTCCTTGTGGATTCATAGCCTTGACTAGGGGCTGACACTGTTGTTGAGACTTGGAACACCAGTGTCTAGGTTGGGTGGAACATCCTTGGTATGCAGCTAGTTGGTGTCTTGTTTTCAAAAAAGATAAGTATTCTTTGTTATGGTTATTTAATTGGGTATGTTTTATTTCTCTATGTATTTATTTATCTTTGAATTTAATGTTTGAAACATGCATACTTGTTGGTTATCGTTGTGCATGGATTATTTTAAGTTGTGGCGTGAATATTTAATTATGCATGTGGTTTTCATGTCCCTTGATTAACTTAGAAGTGATTCAAATTGAAATAAATCATTGTGAAGTGAGCCCCTAAACTGCATCATGCCTCGCCTACAGATGGCTGGGTGGATTGTAGTCGATTTAAGTGGCGTATCCCGGCCTATGGGTGGTTGCATATGTTACAATGAAGAAAGAAGTTGCCCACTAGTCGAGAATTCACTCCATCATATTATATATATGAAGGTTCTCCAATTTGTTAGAGAAAGAATTAAAACATACTAAGCCATAGCCTTCTCTCTTACAACTGCATGAGAAAGGTAGAGACCAATTTCCAACACATACTTCTTCTACATATTTTTGGGTTTTTCAATTCAATTGTTCTGCCTTCGACAATATTGAATGGAACATGCTTTAGTGAAGTTATTATTACCATTTTCATGAGTGGTAAGGTCATTTCCATTGACAATTTCAAGCATATATTTTCTACAACACATTACTACCAAATCACAAAGGTATTGTGAAGGAAAGAGAGAAATGAGAAACGATTAGAGGAAAATCATTAAAATGGAGGCATTCGTCGGTTTCTAGGGATGACGCTTATTGTTGGCTCTACAAGACGTTCCATCACTCATCATAACAATCAGATTGTTGCTCCTTGAACACACACCCAACAATCTAATAAAGAAAGGTTATTACAAGAACACTCAGGATATGATGGAAAATATTCAAGAGATGGATGATTATTTTGTTGGTTACAATTTTTCTAATTAGGAGTGATTTTAGTGAGTCTTGAAAAAGTATTAGTATTATTATTTTGTAAAATTATATGATGAAAGATCGCTCATAAAGAAGAGTGACAAAATTTAAGCTCGTGTCTCTTGATGTATTCAGTGCCACATGACTCGTCACTAGTTTGATTATGCCTACAGTCTGTTACAACTTGTGGTTCTAGGAGAATTCGGTACCCAAGAACAACGAGTTATAGTTTTGATCCTTGTGTGCTTATGAGCCTATGTGAAATAGATCACTTTGTAAGATTGATTGTTGGATACAATATGTAGAATGCTCTCCTATATAACTGGGGAATACATCGCGTTATGTACTTCGACAGATGGGAGCATGTCAATTTAAGTATCTAGATTTTTTTTTCTGTCAAATACGACAAGTTGTGGAATTTGACAGATGTAATTATGTCAAGAATCATCAGTCATTACAAATACCTCATTGATGGTCGGAAGCAATTGTATCTTCAATGGATGAAGTGGTAGCTCGAATGAATGAGTGAGAAAGAGCGTAGTCTATGAAATTTCAGAAGTAGATCAATATGGTGTTGAAGACCACACTAGACACAGATCAAAGTCCATAAATATTTTTATGTGATTTCAATATTTTTATTTGTGATCTAAGCATTAAGAGTGAGTGTTGGAATTAATACTTACTTTAATAGATTTGGATTCAGTTTGTTGGAAACGCTTGAGATATTCTGTTAATCTCTTTCTAAGTTTGGAACAAGTTGGATTTAACAACACTTATATAAGTATATTGTATCTAAGTTTATATATGTACTAATAATAACAATGTGAATATCTTTTGCATGCTGTGAGAGGATCAAGAATCAAGATTTCATACATGCTACATGTTATATATGTATATGTCCATATAATGAAAGAGTCCATATTTATATAAAAGTGCAACTCCATGTGTGCATCGAAGTCAAATGCTATAAATGAATATTGTGCATTGAATTTAAACGCTAGAAATGAATATAGCCTGCAGCTTTACAACATCAAAGTATATCCCATGCTCTGATTTACACATATAAATGATTATAAGTTAATCATTACAAAATAAGACTTCACACAACGCACAAAATGATATGGGTAACATGGATAAGCTTTACAACATCAAAGTATATCCCATGCTCTGATTTACACATATAAATGATTATAAGTTAATCATTACAAAATAAGACTTCACACAACGCACAAAATGACACGGGTAACATGGATAAGTACAATCAATAAATATATTGGCTTTTCTGTGTGTAAATCCATATTCCATGGATAAGTTCAATCAATAAAGATATTGGCTTTTCTGTGTGTAGATCCATATTCCATGGATAAGTTCAATCAATAAAGATATTGGCTTTTCTGTGTGTAAATCCATATTCCAATCGTATAAAAGATGTATGGTTAAAAAGTGATGTGCAGCACAATAAGGCTAGAATTTTGTAACGGGAAACATATAAAAAATATAATTAATTAGAAATAGACTTTTACTGGATTTACATATGCCTAAGAGGGGATGGGCAAGCGAAGTATCGCATTATCAATCCTATCACTATAATTTGCAGCACAATGATGCATTTATATGGATACAAGATGATCAGACTTTATTTTAAACTCTCCATTCGTTGGATTGGGTATCTTAAAATATATACATTCGATATAACAACTCTTAAGAGTATTAGTATATATTGCCATAATCAATATAAGGAATTTAAGTATCACATGGAGTTGTTATAAATCAGCTTAGATCTTCTTTTAGGGTGGATTTGATGAGGTATAATTTGGAAAAGAAAATATAAAATAAAATTATAAAAATTCAAAAATTAAAATATTTTTTAATAGGATAATTAAAATATATATATATATATATATATATATATATATATATATA
>JZKD02S0456236.1:499287-540636 GCA_000966675.3 Picea glauca | reverse complement strand
CTAGGTTTTAGAGGATAAATGGTGGGAAATACCTCCACCCCTCCTCATAGAACTAGGGTCAACACAACTAGAAGTCGTCATCACACGTCTAGGGGAGCGTGACTTCACACAACCCTCCCACGACTCTAATTTTTGGAGGATAAACGGTGGGAAATACCTCCACTCCTCCTCATAGAAATAGGGTAAACACCCTACATCAAGCCATACTGTGCAACTACTGTTCTTAGATTCACATCATCAAACAACCATTCTGGGAAAGTCATGTGTCCCGTCAAAACCAAACTTACCACAGATCATAGCAATATTTGAAACCATAAATTAAATCAAAAGTACAACTTATAACATACACTATCTTTTGGATGTCTACGACATCCAAATTACGTCAACACTGCAGTGATTTGGTCATTACATAACTTGTCAATCTCCAGCTTAGTTCACCAATACTCATATCCATGTATATACATCATAATTTCATATAAGAATCCATATTTGTATTGACGTTCAATTAAGAAATGTATGTTTATTTTTATCATGCCTTTCATATCTTACACATTCACATCATAACTTAAATTGGTATTTATGTACCAAAATTCCACATTTAAATTTACACGTTTAACCAAATCACATAATCATCATCATCACAAACATATAACAACAAAATATAATTTTGTGCAACTCACAAATAAGTCTAGATGTACACCTTTCACATGTCTATATCAGTTTCACATAGTCAAAATAGTTACTAAGCAATGAATTACTATTATGAGAAAAATCGAAGTTATAATTGTTGATACTGAGAGGGGGGTGAATCAGTATCAAGTACAATTTAAAATATTTTTGAACTTATACTTAAACCATTCAAATATATCCAATGAGCAATGAACAATAGTATAAGAGTTACACTAATACACCATAGTACACCATGCACAATATATGAGAAATAATCAATAGTTATTGTTCAATGGAAGTAATGACTTCCAAAGGTAGCTACAACTTCCAAATGTAAAGGGAGGGATAAACCTCCAAGAGGAAGATGCAATCCTCCAATATCAAGAGAGAGTTTAACTCTTCATCCTTGCCCCTTCCTTCCACCCAATAATATATGAGAGATAATAAAACTTTACATTAAATCATCACCATCAACCAATCACTACATAGAACCTGATAATGCTTTGTGAGACTTCTTCAATTTCTGCAATTCTTCAATTCTTGGAGTACTCTGATCTTGTAGATAATATTACTCATTGTGTTCTCTGAAACTCCTCCATTTTTCACTCCTTGAATCCTCCCCAAAAAGAGGTTATAGAAAGAATGGTAGACTTTATTCAATTCTGGTGTATTCAGGAGATTGAACTTGCACAAAATGCCTCGTGCTCAATAATTAACATACGATTCTGAAACTCACACACAAGAAAATCAAGTCCGTACTATTTCCAATGAAATATTTCCCACTTCATTTGGATTTGTGATGAAGAAGTTATGACTATTTTACCCGGAACATCTGTTTATTGACTAGCTTCAGGACTAGTCGCAAATCCTATCTTCCATAGAGTGTATCTCCATAATTATAGTGAATGAAGAGATGAAATTTTTACCAGAGGTACCTGGATATGTCTTCTCAATACCATAGCGATTTCACCATCTGAATCATTCTATAAAAAAATTTATAGCAAAAATGGTAAGATGACCTGAAAATAACATACCTTAGAACACATCACCAAAAGAATGAAGTTACATTTTTCCATTTGATGATTCAAACCTTTACATGATTGGAATTCTCTGTACCTACAAAGGACTCTTTCTAAACTGTTCAATTCCCAAAGATTACGATTTGAAACAGTCAGTCATCGTAACGATTTTGGTGAAGCAGATGTTTTCTCAAGAGAACAATTATATATTAACTAATTGCAAGTAACATATTCAGAATCTGAGCAGTGCCAGTTGTAGAAGTTTTTTTTGATGGTGCCTAAGAGGAGTGGACAAGTGGTTAAATTAGAACCCAAGGGTGTTGATCTCCTCGAACATTATCCTCATATGGCTCAAAGGTTCAGAGATGCTAGTTGGCTCGAATTCCTTACCAGTTTCCAAGGTCATGACGAACAGGTCTCTATGGAGTTTGCACTAAACTTTGATGGTTACGAAGTGGAGATCGGAAAGCTATTGATGTTGGTGACAGAAAAGACAATTGCCAAAGCTTACAGATTGGTGGTTCGAGGAGAACGACGATGGAAGAAGGAGCATGTGGTTACAAAGTTTGTTAATCAATTCTTGCTTCCAGATAAGAAAAATCCAAATTGGAGAAAGGGAGTTCCTCACAACTGGATCATACCAGAATGGCACACTACTCTGATCATTATCCATAGGTATATCACCTCCGAAGGTAGATTCTCACTAATTTATATCTACCACATTAGGTTATTAATGCATCTAAATGGTGATTATCCTTTAAATATGCCTTACTTTCTACTCAAGAGCTTGACAAAGATGTCAAAAAGAGTGCAGTCACTCTCCTCCAATGCAAAGAGTAGTTTGTTTCATCAAGTTTTATCTAAGAATTTACTTGTGTCTGCTTTGAGAGAAAAACAGAAACCCTAGAGTTGGCTCATGCAATATTTAAACTCTAACCCATAGTCCAGCAAACAAAAGAAATGAAAAAGGAATGTCACATAGAAACAAAATATTTCAATTGATGAAACTCCTGTCAAAGAAGAAATGCATGTTGTTAGGGTTACGAGGAATAGCAGAGGTAAAAGAAAGAAGTTGGACCCAGAAATCGAAATGTTTTATAAGGAAGATGTTAAAGGGGAATAAGATTCAGATGAAGATTTTTATATTCAAACTACAGTCAAAAGGACAAAGAATAAAGACATGCCTCTGTCTCAAAACCCTAGAAGAAATTATATTAGGGTTACCAACAAATACAAATTGAAGTTCAAAGCCATGTTCAATCCCTCAATCAAAGAAGAAAACATCATAGTTATAGAAGATCACTCTAAAGATGCTGAAGCAGGTACTAGTAAAAAAGAAAAAAGACCTCCATTGCATATGAAACCAACAAACAGAACCAAACAAATTGTTTCATCATCTACAAGAACTGTCACAAGAGCTACAACCAGATTGGCAAAATCTAAAGAAATTGCTAAAGGTATCATTGAGTTCCCTGAAAATAAAAAGGGTTACCTTGTAGATTCAGATCACATATCAGATATGCCAGAAACCATGGATTCAACAAGTTATGATGAAGAACACAACTAAGAATTGGTTTCTAAATACCAACTTAAATTGAGAGAACCCAATGTTGCCATAAATTTGAATGCGCCTACACCTTTTGAAGACTTTCCTAAATTCAAGGTCAAAGTCAGAACAAATAGAGAAAGGATCAAGGAACTCCAAAATACAATGAGACAATTGAAAAGAGAAAAGACTCATATAGAACAATGGAGTGCTTGTCAGTAAGAAAGAATTCAAGTTTTTAAGAAGAAGAAAAAAGAGCAAAGGGCATTGCTCAAAGAAATCAGAGAAATCAACTTCACACTCTATTGGCATAATGTCGTGCTTACCACAAAGCTCAAACAGAAAACTGCGAAAGATACTGCTGTTATCATACCCTAAAAGTTTCACAATGATTGTTACAATCGTAATTTTGATGTTTTCCAAGAAATATGGCAGTGTCTACTCGTTTTGGCCTATGAAATACAAAGACCTCAAAATGTATCGCTAGATCAAACTAATACATGTTTTGTAGAATCTAATGTAATTCTAGAAAGATCATACAATATTAAGATGTTCAGCAATGATCTATTTTTGGAATGTAAATGCTATTTTTGAGCTAACCCCCAAAATAGATAGATGTTATCTAGATCTAGTCATTGAGAACATTCTATAAAATAGGATCATGGGTTTTGTGGATAGTTTAAATAGGCAGAGGAAAGACTCTGTTAAGGTCGAAAATTTGGAGATCCAAAAGAGTTATGTTAAAATTCCCTGTAAGGCATTACTATTCTATTTGACACTTAATAGCAAAGGTATATGGATGGTTAGACACTCTTTTCTACTCTGTTTTCTTTCTTCATGCTTGAATTCATTATTCAGATTGTAGTGCATTTGTCTCTTAATTGTTAATTAATACGGTGAATAATTTACCGTGGAAGTTATTTTCAAGTTTTGATTTCAAGTTGATGGTCTTGTTTCTTTATGATACACTGGGAAAATAATTTATGTGAAGTTGACAAATTGAAAGCTTCATTTTCTCTTTTTCTTATCGGTCTAATATATCTATGTGACTACCTTTTAACCTTTCAATGGGATATACTTTGTTATGATTTTGATTTTCATGTTATGTTATACCCTTGAGCCAGTTTTCAACCACCTTACTAAAAAAAACAAATCATAAAAATCCTTTAAAACACTTTGCAATAAACCGATGATGCCCTAGCTTGCCCTCTCACATTCAAGTGCAACTTTAGGGACTAACACAATCCAAACATAAAAACTCAACAACTATATTTTTAAAAGCCTCTGGAGGGTGCTCTACACCACTCTACTTCTACTTCCTTCCATATGACCATTAAATATTGGAATTTGACAGCCACCTTTCACTACAAATTGTGAATAAATTATTTCCATTCAAAGATAATTTTCTATGGCATATCAGCTATGTAGTATGACTTCACAAATTTCCTGCATGTTACAAATAAAGATAAGGAAAAATGGGACAACAACATTGAGGATCAGGTAGATTTGATGAAGGCCTAGTCAACCACAGTGAGAGAAAAAAAATGCTAGATAATACAAGTGAAGTATCATGTTTTGATGATGGAAGAATCTTCACACAAGAAGACTAAAGCTTCCAAAAAAATAGAAAAGTAGGTCCCTGCAACACCCAACACCCTTAGAAAAACAAGAAAGTAAACAATCTCAATGGTATTATTAATAGTATAAGTGTTTCATAAGAATATGGAAGCCATTCCTACCCCACCCCCAAGATACCTAGCACTAATACTTATAAATGGAGAATAAGAAGATGAGGAAAATGCCTTTTAGTCTATTGGAGCAACCATATATCCCACTCATTGTAGTCTCTTTTTCTTTTTTGGAGTCTTCCTTTTCTTCAAGATATGAATTGTTGGGTTGTTAGGCTCTTAGGGTAGTTCGATATTAGCATATATATTTTTATAACATAGTTAAATGATTTTTTATTATAGTTTCATCATTCTCAAATGAAATTTTTATCCTACTTAGAACTCATAGATTTTTTTAATATGGTTCAAGATTTCAATATATGTGAGAAAATCTTTTGGGTACCCTATTTCCTTTATTCTTTTGATTTTCAACTTTTAAAATTTTTAAGTATGATGAACATGTTTTTCTAATTAAAGTTCATTGTTTTTTGGGGGTTTGTATTCTCGAAAAGGTTAAAAAATAATTCTACATCAAAAGCTTCAAAATCCCCTTCTAAATCGTGCATTGGAGTGAAGTTTTTGCCTTATCATAGTTGAAACTTCACTTTCTCTAGTGAAGTATTCCCCTGTGGATTTAAGTTATTAGAGTCCATGCACTTTATTATACCTGCCGAAGGCATGTATATAGAAAGCGATATGAACTGACTCAGTATTATTTTTCTTTGACTTATTTCAATATTAGCAGTTTAACCAAAGTTTTAACAAAAACATCTGATTTTAAATTATTTATAAAAATAATTCTTCATTTATTATTGGATAGAATTATATATTTCTTATTTCCATGAATACAAATCTAACATTAGAAAATGAAAACACTCATTCACTAACATTTAATCTACATTTAATCTTGCAGAGACCTTTGGCAAAGGTGCTCTTAGATCAAGGAAAATCTTGTAGACCTCTTGCAAGGGCGATAGACACCGACAAAGGAAGGTAAGGTGGCAATGCTTAAGGTATATGCAACATGGAAGAAAAGGAAGGTAAGGTGGAATCACTTAAGGTATCTGCAACATGCAAGCAAAGGTGGAAATTGTTCATGCATTTTCTCCTATCTATCAAGATCTATCTCCCATTCTCCCAGCTCCCAATCCCGACAGCTTCCACCAAGCTCTGCATGCAGCGCCCCACCCAGGTACCCTAGATAAAAGGGAGAAAGTAGTTTCCCACTAAACCTAAAATCAATTCTATCCCAACCACAAGAAAAGAGTCGCTATGCAAAACTAGGCGTGAAGGCTAGCTCGACTCTTAGGGTTTTAATACCCGAGTTTCCACAAACTAAAGCAATAGCCCATCTTGGAAGGAGGATCTTGTTTTTGTTGTTGTAGATCCTTTCGAGGAGCATTAGCGAACCGAAATCTCACGTTCAACATCACCAACAATTCCAGTGCACAGAGCATGGGATACTTCATGCACAAATATGTCTCTCTTACTCAAATTCCATGTACATTCATTCTTCCACAGAAATTGAGTTTTTCAATTTTTCTTGCCATTTGATTTTTTTTTTCTCCTCTCTGTTATGATAATTTCAATTCTATTAATTCTTCATAACATAACGAAAACTTATGTTTAACAACCATTAATGCATTTATTTGATTTTTGGGTGCTTTTTCGTAATAATATGGGAGGCATAACAATAACCTGTGGGAAGTGGTCGATGCCTTGCCACTATAAAATGTGGCATTCAAATATGGTCAAATTTAGAGATCATATGTCATACGTAGATATGCATGCGGGAAATGCCTATAATCTGTCTCTGTTGAATCTGGGTATGTCATGTTAGTGGAAACATTTTGAGCTCGGTTTTCAAGTCCTTGGAAATTAGCAACGGTGTATTCATATGGGAAATAATACAACATGCCACATGATTTCTTGATAAAGTTTCATATGGACACCACTGCAACAATATACATTCTAAGAACTTATGTTCAAGATATGTATTTGTTAATTCATAGAACTCTTTTACGTTTAGAAAGAAAATTAGCGACACAGACTTTTGCAAATAACTTAGGTGTGTCTCTCAGTATAGATAATAAATAGCATTCAATGTTTATCCTATAATTACAATTCCATTTCTTAAGGAATATTTCTAATGTGATCAACCCATTTTGTCTTTTATCTTTATTTGTAATAAGCAGTAAATTCATGAAGTTAAACTACAGGTCTGAGATGCCAAAGAAAATTAGTCTTTCAGTATATAGAAATAGTATTCAATATTACTGTGCCATTTTTGATAGAATATTACTTCATGCGATCAAACCATTTTGCCTTATCTTTATTTGTAACACCGAGGAAATTTGTGAAGTCATACTACATAGCTGATATCCCATAGAAAATTATCTTTGAATGACAATAATTTATTCACAATTTGTAGTGAAAGGTGGCTATCAAATTCCACTATTTAATGGTCATATGGAAGGAAGTAGAAGTAGAGTGGTGTAGAGCACTGTCCAGAGGCTTTTAAAAATATAATTGTTCAGTTTTTATGTTTGGATTGTGTTAGTCCCTAAAGTTGCACTTGATTGTGAGAGGGAAAGCTAGTGCATCATCGGTTTATTGCAAAGTGTTTTAAAGGCTTTTTATGATTTGTTTTTTTTAGTAAGGTGATTAAAAAATGGCTCAAGGGTGTAACATAACATGAAAATCCAAATCATAACAAAGTATATCCCATTGACATGTTAAAAGGTAGTCACATAGATAGATTATACCGATAAGAAAAAGAGAAAATGAAGCTTTCAATTTGTCAACTTCACATAAATTCTTGTCCCAGTGTATCATAAAGAAACAAGACCATCATCTTGAAATCAAAACTTGAAAATAACTTCAACAGTAAATTATTCACCGTATTAATTAACAATCAAGAGACAAATGCATTGCAATCTGAATAATGAATTCAAGCATGAAGAAAAAAAACAGAGTAGAAAAGAGTGTCTAACCATCCATATACCTTTGCTATTAAGTGTCAAATAGAATAGTAATGCCTTACAGGGAATTTCAACATAAGTCTTCTAGATCTCCAAATTTTCGACCTTAACAGAGTCTTTCCTCTGCCTATTTAAACTATCCACAAAACCCATGATCCTATTTTCTAGAATGTTCTCAATGACTAGATCTAGATAGCATCTATCTATTTGGGGGGTTAGCTAAAAAATAACGTTTACATTCCAAAAATAGATCATTGCTCAACATCTTAATATTGTATGATCTTGCCAGCATTACATTAGATTCTACAAAACATGTATTAGTTTGATCTAGGCATACATTTCAAGGTCTTTGTATTTCACAGTCCAAAACGAGTAGACATCGCCATATTTCTTGGAAAACATCAAAATTATGATTGTAACAATCATTGTGAAACTTTTAGGGTATGATAACAACAGTATCTTTGGCAGTTTTCTGTTTGAGCTTTGTGGTAAGCATGACATTATGCCAATAGAGTCTGAAGTTCATTTCCATGATTTCTTTGAGCAATGTCCTTTGGTCTTTTTTCTTCTTCTTGAAACCTTGAATTCTTTCTTGTTTATGAGCACTCCATTGTTCTATATGCATCTTTTCTCTTTTTAATTGTCTCACTGTCTTCTAGAGTTCCTTGATCCTTTCTCTATCAGTTCTAGCTTTGACCTTGAATTCAGGAAAGTCTTCAAAAGGTGTAGGTGCATTCAGATTTATGGCAACCTTGGGTTCTCTCAATTTAAATTGGTATTTAGAAGCCAATTCTGAGTTGTGTTCTTCATCAGAACTTGTTGAATCCATGGTTTCTGGCATATCTGATATGTGATCTGAATCTACAAGGTAACCCTTTTTATTTTTAGGGATCTCAATTATACCTTTAGCAATTTCTTTAGATTTTGCCAATCTGGTTGTAGCTCTTATGAGAGGTTTTGTAGATGATGAAACAATTTGTTTGCTTCTTTTTGTTGGTTTCTTATGCAATGGAGGTCTTTTTGCTTTTTTACTAGTACCCGCTTCATCATCTTTAGAGTGGATTTATATAACTATGACGTTTTCTTCTTTGATTGAGGGATTGAACATGGCTTTGGACTTCAATCTGTATTTTTTGGTAACCCTAGTAGAATTCCTTCTAGGGTTTTGAGACAAAGGCAAGCCTTTATTCTTTGTCCTTTTGACCATAGTTTGAATATCAAAATCTTCATCTGAATCTTCTTCCCCTTTAACATCTTCCTTATAAAACATTTTGATTTCTGGATCCAACTTCGGTCTTTTACCTCTGCTATTTTTCGTAACCCTGACAATAAGAATTTCTTCTTTGACAGGGGTTTCATCAATTGAAATATTTTGTTTCTATGTGACATTCCTTTTTCCTTTCTTTTGTTTGTTGGATTGTGGGTTAGAGTTTAAATATTGCATGAGCCAGCTCTATGGTTTTTGTATTTCTCTCAAAGCAGACACAAGTAAAGTCTTAATTAAGACTTGATGAAACATACTACTCTTTGCATTGGAGAAGAGTGACTGCACTCTTTTTGACATCTTTGTCAAGATCTTGAGTAGAAAGTAAGGCATATTTAAAGGATAATCACCATTTAGATGTATTAATAACTAATGTGGTAGATATAAATTAGTGAGAATCTACCTTCGCAGGTCATATACCTATGGATAAGGATCAGAAGAGTGTGCCATTCTAGTCTGAATTAGCTGTGAGGAACTCCCTTTTTCCAATTTGGATTTTTCTTATCTGGAAGCAAGAATTGATTAACAAACTTTGTAACCACATGCTCCTTCTTCCACCGTCGTTCTCCTCCAACCACCAATCTGCAAGCTTTGGCAATTGTCTATTTTATCACTAGCATCAACAGCTTCCTGATCTCCACTTCGTAACCATCAAAGTTCAGTGCAAACTCCATAGAGACCTGCTCATCGTGACCTTGGAAAGTGGTAAGGAATTTGAGCCAACCAACATCTATGAACCTTTCAGCCATCTGAGGATAATCTTCGAGGATATCAACACCCTTGGGTTCTAATTTGACCACTTGTCCGCTCCTCTTAGGTGCCATAGAAATACGCTTCTACAACTGGCACCGCTCGGATTCTGAATATGTTACGTGCAATTGGTTAATATATAATTGTTCTCTTGAGAAAACATCTGTGCTTAAAATTCACCAAAATCATTACGATGAGTGACTATTTCAAATCATAATATTTGGGAATTGAATGGTTTGGAAAGAGTCCTTTGCAGGTACAGAGAAGTCCGATCATGTAAATGTTTGAAGCACCAAATTATTCGAGAGCCATCGTGGGACACATGTGAACTCTTAGTCCTCGATCTGGGTAATCATAACGGAATTTGGGTGGTGGGTGCATATTAAGGCATGATTATATTTGTGCTACGAGAATAATGTTATTCCAGTAGCGCTATTAATGACTTGAGAGAATTTGGAATTTTCAATATTCAAATAGGCATATGAAGTGACACATCATTCAAATCCATGTTTTAAAACTCCAAACTTTAAAGAAATTATCCAAAAAGTTAAAACGCAAACCATAAAAAGATGAAAGCAATGATTTAAATAAAATGGAAATAGATAATGAAGTTCAGGTAGGAGGGGTTTAGGATTAGGATTTCTCACTAGATCAAAAGAAAAATTAGAGACTAACATTGGCTCCTTCCGGGGATGGAGCTTGATAATAAAATCCAAAAATTGTAGACCAATGCCTTTTCCTTTATTTTTGATTCACTGATTTCTCAGCATCTGTCAATCTCTATTCGCAGCATAACTGTAAAAAACAAGTCCATTGGGTATATGTAGTCTTTATTGAAAATAAAATCTATTGTACTAACTAAAAACCTGATAAGTCTTTAGAGAAAATAGTGCATCAAGAAACTCCCATTCATTGGTCCTCCAAAAGTTTTTGTGTTGTCTAAATTATGCAGGAGAAAAGTGTTATTTTCCATTACCTTGGCTATTCTAGAAGGACCATACCATAGGTTATCGAACTTACCATGTTTTTCTTTATCCTCTCTCTTGGCATCCCACCTTAACACCAAATCTCCCTTATTGAAAATATCTTTCTTAGTTTCCTTATCGAATGTAGCCTTGACTTTTCTCTGGTGAGCAACAACTTTCCGATTCACATGTTCTCTGACATGCTGAACTTCAATCATCTGAAAATTTTTGCTTTGGATATCATTAGGTTCTTCTAAATCTTCTTGTAAAAAATTTAAAATTGGCAGGCCCAATTGAGTTGGAAGAATATCTTTTGTCTCATATACCATCTGAAAAGGAGAGGTCCCAATAGAATTCTTGTTGCTGATACAATCGGCCCATAGGGAAAACTTTAACTTGGAATCCCTTGATTTTTTATTTTCTGCCAGTAGTTTTTTGGTAATCCTTATTAGAGTTTTATTGGAAGATTCTTCCAATCCATTCCCTTGGGAGTAGTAGGGAGTAGAATGAACCAATTTGATACTATACTTATTTCATAATTCAATCATGGAATTCGATTTAAAAGCCTGTGCATTATCAGCTACTAGTTTTTTAGGACAGCCAAACCCAGAAAAAATATATCCTTATAGAAAGTCCATGATTACCTTGTATGTTGCATTCTAAGTCAGAATTTCTTCGATCCACTTCCTAAAGTAATCAGTGGTTGTAAGAATCCATATGTGTTTTCCTGAATATGAAGGATTGATCTCTCCAATGAAATCCAAGACCCACTGTTGGAATGGTCCATGAGTGACGATTGGTTTTAAAGGCAGAGACAAAGGTTTCTTCTTTCTACCAAATTTATGATAGGGTTGACATGCCCTGACCTGAGAAAAAATATTTGAGAATAGAACTGGCCAATAATAGCCTACCCTAAGAATCTTGAAGGCAATAACCTTCCAATGGTGATGGCCTCTGCACACACCATGATGTAGATCATAAAAAAATTGTTTAGCTTCTTTTTCATCGACACACCTCAACAAGAAACCATTAGGATCTTTCCAGAATAAGATCTGATCAATAATGAAATACTTTGCTTCTCTTAGATTTAATAATCTGAATTTTGATTTATCTAAATCTGGGGGAGATTGAAAATTCAGTAGAAAAAAATATGATATCTTTGTACCATGGTGAAGAAACATACTTCTTGTTTACCTGTGAATTTGTTTCTTCAATCTAGAAAAAAGAATCCTGTGTCTTGTCTGAAATATGGTACAACCCAATTTCTTTGCAATTAGATTATGTCATTGATTTGGCAAGGCCTTGACCTTTTATTAGTTGAGTAGGATTTATGGTGAGATCATACTCCAAGAATTTTGTTATCCATTTCCCTCTCTTCCCTTCGCAGTTAGGCTGAACCAATATTTCTTTGATTGCATTGCTCGAGACATAAGTTGTGATCTCAGATTGAAGGATATATACTCTAAGGACTTCAGGGCCTTTATCAGGGCATAATCCTATTTCTCCATTATGTCATACTTCAATTCAGAGTCTCTGAGGGTTTTTCTAAAGAGGGACATGGGTTGCTCATATCCTTGTTCATTTCTTTGCAAGAGGGCAACAACTATGGTGTTTTCTAATGCAAATGAGAAAATCATGAATCCTTTGGAATAATTTGGACTAATGAGAACAGGGGATTGAACAAGAGCCTGCTTAATTCTTTCAAAAGATTCTTTAGCTTCAGGTATCCACTTAATTTCTACATCCTTTTTCAACATGTCAGTGATGTATTTGATAATCTCTGCAAAATTAGGTATAAACCTCCTCAAGAAATTAATTTTACTAATAAAGGACTCAATAGACTTCTTATTTCTCGGAATATCTATTTGTTGGATAGCCTTGAGTCTTTATGGATCTATTTTAATACCTTCAGGGGAAACAATATGTCCTAAAATATTTCTTTCCTCCATGGAAAAGTGTGCTTTTTTAGGATTAAGTGATATGCCATACCTTCTGCATTTCTCAAAAGTTAGCTTCAAGTGTTGTAAATGTTCTTCATCAGATTATGAAAATACAATGATGTCGTCGAGACAAATAGCCACAAACCTATCTTTTTCACCAATAAAAGAAATATCCATAGCCATTTGAAATGTGGCTCCTGCATTCCTCAGTCCAAAGGGCATCTTTTTGTACATAAAAGTGCCCCATGGAGTGGTAAAAGATGTTTTCTTTTTATCTTCCTCCACTACTTATATTTGATTGTACCCTGCATATCCATCAAGCATGGAGATCATCTTCACTCCAACAACTCTGTGTAATATATGATCCATTTTTGGTAATGGATAATTGTCTTTCAAGGAGCACCTTTTCAAATTCCTAAAGTCCACATAGAGCCTTATCTCTCCGTTCTTCTTCCTGACAAGCACAAGGTTGGCTACCCATTCACTGTATCTCAGTCGCACTATGATTTTGGCATCTAATAGTCTTTTCAACTCATTTTCTATTATGGGTAACAGTAGAGAATTAAATTGTCTAGACATTTTCTTAACAGGCTTAAACCCAGGTTTCAGAGGAATTTTGTGTTGTATGATCTTTGTATCAAATACTTTCAAATCTTCATAAGACCAGGAAAATATATCTGAATATTGCTTCATTAACTCAACATACGTTCTTCTCTATTTCTATGACAGTTTCTTAGATATTTTGACCAACCTGGGATTTGTATCAATATTGATGTCACAATATAGTACATTTGTTTCTTATGTTTGGATAACGACCTTCCTGGAAACAACATTGTGTTCGAACAACCTCTCTAGTGAAACCAAACCTTTAGGAAGATGATTTGTCTTCAATTCAATGATTTTGTGCCCAATAATAGTATCTTGAAGGAAATCTGCAACATGTATTTTTGCTTCACCATTTTCATCATCCTGATCTATTGAAATGTTAGAAAACTCTTCAACAGTTTTCAAGAATCTTTCGATTTCCTCATCATCTTTAAAAACCTGCCAATGTTTTATATTATCTGGAATTGAGGGTCTGTGTCTGACCTCAACTTCAAACTTCAGATTAGGAAACATTAGAGTTTTAAAGTTTCTAGTTGCAAGTGCCAAAGAGTCATCTTGATGATTTAAATTTCTGTGCACAAAAGTAATATTGAATGCCAAAAAGAAATTATCCACATAATCCCACACCTTTTGGATTGATATATATTTTTGATCTGGTGAATAATTATTTCTGAATATCCAAAAACAAAATGTTTATCTATACCCATATCTTTTGTATCTTTCAAACCTAACATCAAGGCTTTATACTCACTCATGTTATTGGTGGTTTCAAATTCAAGTTTATATGACATAGGAATCACCTCCTTAGTAGGGGAAATGAAGACAATCCCAACTCCGAAACCTTCTTTAGAACATGCTCCATCAAAATACATTTTCCAAATAAAATTATCTTCACTGTCTCCAACTGTAGTTGTTGTCTTCATAACTGATACTTCTTCCATCTCATCACTCATATGAAAAATAGAAGAACCAAGATCGTCTTCTACAACATATATAGGATGATTAGTGGGGTTTTCATGGTCACTTATCAAATAAGATAGTCTTACTTCTATGTATAATCTCCATTGTTCCCCACCAAAAATAGGTATGGTTGCATAACTAAGATCCATCTATAGAGTACCACCTACCTTCTTGGCCCAAGATCTTGAAAGAATCATTCCAAATTTTGGTGGTATGTCAGCCACAATAACATCTAATACCACACTTTTCATAGGTAATTGGGAAAGAGTAACAACCACATATTTCATAACTCCAAGGCATTTGAATTTCTTAGACTCAAAAGAATATAGATCATGATATGGTCTAGTAATGTCCAACCCTAATTCTTCTATCACCACCTTAGGCATGACATTATGTGAGGCACCATAATCCATTAGGAAGTTGTGCAATATATTTTCATGGACATTTAATGAAATGTAGATTAGGAGAGAGGCATCAATTATGTCTTCAATGTGAGGTCCAATAGTTACAATAGGGTTTTCATCTTCTAGATTGACTGTATCTGAAAAGATAACTTGAGTTGGAGACTGTAGAGCCTTGAGGACAATCTTTCTAAAGGGTTATGTTTTCATGAGTTGTAACAATGGCACTAAAATATTGATTTTGTTGATTTCATGTTCTAAACTGAAAGAAGAAACATTTATTTCTTGTTCCTTTATGTCAACAGTACTATCCTTAGCAGGTTGTTTCAATGGTTGATCAGCCTGAATCTTAGGACTTCCTTTGATGATTCATGTTTTAACTAGAGTACTAGTCTTCTTTGTGGAAACACGTGTATCCACTTTAGGTGTATTTGAACCAGATATGAGATTGTACTTCTTCCTTTTAGGTTCCTTTTGGATGATATCATCAGCATCGCCTTCCTCAAACTGGTTTAAAATCAAAGCATCTTCATAATCCTGTTGTGTCACATGCATAGGAGATGCTTCATAATCATTTAGGTGAACTACAAGGTCATCTTTTGTATCATCTTCATCCTCCTGCTCATCTATTGCATTATTCTAGAAAGGAGGCAAAACCTTTTGATCATCTTGATTTTTTCTTTCCCTTGGTAATATTTGAGGTGCATTGTTCTGCCTCCTAAACTGATTTTGGTTTCGGTATCCACCCTCCTGTGTAGGTCTATTAGGTTATTTTCATTCCATATTCAACCTTTCCATCTCAGATGTCAAAGTTTTCAGCATCTTAGCCATTTCATCCATGTTAGAATCAGATATTGTATTATAAAATGAAGGAAACTCTTCTTTTTTCTTTTTTATGTCTCTATCACTCCTAGACTTCAATTTGTATGTTGCTAATATGTTTGATCCTGCCTTGATAACAACATCTTGCATCAGGCTGAGGGTAGCATCCCTTCTTTCCCTAGGCAACAAGGAAAATTCACAATCGAAATCATTGGCAAAAGTGATTTTAGCTGATGTCTTGGAAGGTATAATATCCTCTGGAATTTTACCATACATCTGGTTGAATCTTTTGGTAAAATCAGGTATTGATTCACCTTGTTTCCTTTTTAAAGCACCAAATTCAATGATATAGTATAAAAAGTCTTTCTTGTCTCCCTAGTGTTTAAGAAATGCATCATCTAAGGCCACAATATCAACAATTGAATTAGGAGGTAAACTCATGAACCGCTTTATTGCTTCACCATTTAAACTCTGGACAAACAATCTCATCCACACATCTGCATGCTCTACATTAAAATTGTTTGAAAAACTATAAAATGAATGCAACTGCTCTTCGATAGTAACTTCTCCATCTCCATTAAATCTGGGCAAGTATCTCATGTAATCATTAGGTGGAAAATAAAACATGACTTGTGGGAGGATCAAAGGGGCATACCTTGCAGCAACAATTTCATCCATTCCATATGCAACCATACTTTCTATCTTTGATGTTTGAGATTTGGGAGTAAGCAAGATTGGTGATGTTGGAGGTGAAACTGTCCCTTGTGTATAAAAATTTAACTGTACTATCATTGAGTCTTTTTCTTTAGTAGATAAGGATTTCTCTTCTGGACTATGAACAGATGAAGGGACTAGAAACAGAGGATTTTCAAAAGAAAAATAATGTGATTTAAAATCTTCATATGAGAGAGATCTAAGAGAAGAAGAAGATGTCTCTAGTTCACTCTTAATATCTATGTTGTGATATCCCAAACTTTCAGTCACGAGCAAGGTATTTGAATACCCCTGTTTAATGAGTTCAGTAAGTAACTTCCATTGTTCTAGATTTAATTCTGAGATAGTTGAAGGGAATGAAACTGTATCAGGCTCAGTAACAGGTTTGACTTCACTTTTAGGAATCACCTCCTCATCCACTTGGGTTTTGGTGATTCCAGAGGACTATCCCTGAAAACTTTCTAAAGACAATTTTCACTTTGAGAGAGAAGACTATCCAGAAACAACCTTAGGTTTTCCTAATAACTTTTCAGGATCTGGAACTACTACTATAAGCTCAAGATCTGGATTTTTTCTGGTTACTGGTCTCTTAGTAGATGGTGAAGAAGTTAGAGGATTTTTAGGTCCTTTACCTTCTCCTTTGGGAGACAGAATTACCGTAGAGGAGTCGCTAGGTGATTAATCACATTCTTAAATAATGTCCAAAATCTTGTTCACCATCAATATTTGAATCTAATCTTGTCGTTTCCCCAGGGAAGATATCTTCGTTTCTTCATCCCCAAAAACAACGCCAAAAGATTTTAGTCTCTAAAGTTACACTTGACTGTGAGAGGGCAAGCTAGGACATCATCAGTTTATTGAAAAGTGTTTTAAAGGCTTTTTATGATTTGGTTTTTTGAGTAAGGTGGTTGAAAACTGGCTCAAGGGTATAACATAACATGAAAATCCAAATCAGAACAAAGTATATCCCAGTGACTAGTTATAAGGTAGTCAAATAGATAGATTAGACCTATAAGAAAAAGAGAAAATGAAGCTTTCAATTTGTCAGCTTCACATAAATTCTTGTCCTAGTATATCATAATGAAACAAGACCATCAACTTGAAATCAAAACTTGAAAATAACTTCCACAGTAAATTCTTCACTGTATTAATTATCAGTCAAGAGACAAATGCATTGCAATCTGAATACTGAATTCAAGAATGAAGAAAGAAAACAGAGTAGGAAAGAGTGTCTAACCATCCATATGCCTTTGCTATTAAGTGTCAAATAGAATAGTAATTCCTTACAAGGAATTTCAGCATAAGTCTTCTGGATTTCCAAATTTTCGACCTTAACAAAGTCTTTCCTCTGCCTATTTAAACTATCCACAAAACCCCTGATCCTATTTTATAGAATGTTCTTAATGACTAGATCTAGATAACATATATCTATTAAGGGGGTTAGCTCAAAAAGAGCGTTTACATTCAAAAAATAGATCATTGCTCAACAACTTAATATCCTATGCTCTTGCCAGCATTACATTCGATTCTACAAAATAGGGATTAGTTTCATCTAGTCATACATTTCGAGGTCTTTGTATTTCACAGGCCAAAACGGGTAGGCACTGCCATATTTCCTGGAAAACATCAAAATTATGATTGTAACAATTATTGTGAAACTTTTAGGGCATGATAGTAACAACAGGTTTGGCAGTTTTTTGTTTGAGCTTTGTGATAAGCAGGACATTATGCCAATAGAGTCTGAAGTTGATTTCTCTAATTTCTTTGAGCAATTCCCTTTGCCTTTTCTTCTTCTTCTTGAAACCTTGAATTATTTCTTACTGACGAGCACTCCATTGTTCTAAATGAGTCTTTTCTCTTTTCAATTGTCTCACTATCTTCTGAAGTTCCTTGATCCTTTCTCTATCAGTTCTGACTTTGACCTTGAATTCGGGGAACTCTTCAAAAGGTGTAGGCTCATTCAGATTTATGGCAACCTTGGCTTCTCTCAGTTTAACTTGGTATTTAGAAACCAATTATGAGCTGTGTTTTTCATCAAAACTTGTTGAATCCATGGCTTCTGGCATATCTTATATGTGATCTGAATATACGAGGTAACCCTTTTTATTTTTAGGGATTTCACTGATACCTTTAGCAATTTCTTTAAATTTTGCCAATATGGTTGTAGCTCTTGTGACAGGTCTTGTAGATGATGGAACAATTTGTTTACTTCATTTTGCTGGTTTCTTATGCAATGGAGGTCTCTTTTCTTTTTTGCTAGTACCTGCTTCAGCATCTTCAGAGTGATCTTCTATAACTATGATGTTTTCTTCTTTGATTGAGGGATTGAACATGGCTTTGGACATCAATCTATATTTGTTGGTAACCCTAGTAGAATTCCTTCTAGGCTTTTGAGATAGAGGCACACCTTTATTCTTTGTCCTTTTGACTACAACTCTGTTTTTATTGGTAGATGGTAGTTCATGCTTGGATGTAGTTTGAATATCAAAATCTTCATCTGAATCTTCTTCCGCTTTAACATCTTCCGCAGAAAACATTTCGATTTCTGGATCCAACTTTGGTCTTTTACCTCTTCTATTCCTCGTCACCCTGACAACATGCATTTCTTCTTTGACAGGGGTTTCATAAATTGAAATATTGTGTTTCTATGTGACATTCATTTTTCCTTTCTTCTGTTTGCTGGACTGTGGGTTAGAATTTAAAGATTGCATGAGCCAACTCCATGGTTTCTGTATTTCTCTCAAAGAAGACACAACTAAAGTATTAATTAAGACTTGATGAAACAGGTTGCTCTTTTCATTGGAGGAGAGTGAATGCACTCTTTTTGAAATCTTTATCAAGCTCTTGAGTAGAAAGTAAGGGAGGTTTAAAGGATAATCGCCATTTATATGCATTAATAACCTAATGTGGTAGATATAGATTAGTGAGAATCTACCTTCGCATGTGATATACCTATGGATAATGATCAGAGAAGTGTGCCATTCTAGTATGATCCAGCTGTGAGGAACTCCCTTTATCCAATTTGGATTTTGCTTATCTAGAAGCAAGAGTTGATTAACAAACTCTGTAACCAGATGCTCCTTCTTCCACCGTCGTTCTCCTCCAACCACCAATATACAAGCTTTGGATATTGTCTGTTATGTCACCAACATCAACAACTTCTCGATCTCCACTTCGTAACCATCGAAGTTCAGTGAAAAATCCATAGAGACCTATTCCTCGTGACCTTGGAAAGTGGTAAGGAATTTGAACCAACCAACATCTCTTAACCTTTGAGCCATCTGAGGATAAGCTTCGAGGAGTTGAGCACCCTCAGGTTCTAATATGACCACTTGTCCTCTCCTCTTAGGTGCCATCGAAACACACTCCTACAATTGGCACTGCTCGGATTTTGAATATCTTACCTACAATCGGTTAATATATAATCGTTCTCCTGAGAAAACATCTGCGCTTAAAATTCATCAAAATCTTTATGATGAGTGACTGTTTCAAATCATAATCTTTGGGAATTGAATGGTTTAGAAAGAGTCCTTTACAGGTATAGAGCATTCCGTTCATGTAAAGGTTCGAATCATCAAATGATTCGAGAGCCATCGTGGGACATGTTGAAGCAAGGTTTAAAATTCTTATCTCTAACCTAAAACTTCATATTTTTCTAGAATGGAGCCACCCTTAATTATAAAAAAATTAAATAAAAAAGAGCCAAAGACTTTCAGGATTCGACATACGTTTCATAAAGCAGTGATTTCGAAGCTAACAACTCTAAACCTGGGTGCCATAATCCCGAAAAGATTTTAGTTTAAAGAAATAATAAAAGAAAAAAGTTAATGTTATGAGTCCCAACGTGCTTTACATAAAGTACCTTTTAAGTGTGATTAATTAAACCCATAACTACAATCAACGATTCATAAATCTTTCACAATTCATGTTTCCTAGTAACAAAGTATTTTAAAAATATAGGTTCTTGAACTCCCGATTCCCGATTTTCGAAAAGAAGAAATTAATTATTAATCTCGATTAATTAAAGTTTTAATACAAATAATTAGCACCAAATTTAAGCTTATCGCGATTTCGCGATTCAGGGATTTCTTATGACATACCTCTTGGGTACAATATCTCTGAAACTCCGAAATGCGAAATCGTAAATTTTTTAACAAGGTCTAAAACTTAAATTAAGTCATTTTAAAGAAGGTTTAATAATCACTAAACTCCTTTTCGCATTTCGCAATTCGGTGTTTCATAAAGCAGTGATTTCAAAACCCTAATTCAAAATCGTCGATATATGTTAATATCTATAGTGAATGTGTAAAGATATTTTGAACTTAATTGCGTATTTCTAAGGATATCTTCTTCATTAAAACAATAAAGTATTACCTCCTGTCTCAGTACGTCGTTGTAAGACAAGTTAAAGGTAATGAAGGGTCCGCATTTCAAATTTTATTATTATCTTTTACAATCATGAGCGAGTTGTGTTTATCGAAACTTATAGATTTTTCATCTGCAAACAGATTTTCAGTCTTGTGAGAACATTATGGAACCTAAGAAGGCATCTAAGAAAAGCGAGGAAGCAGCTGAAATCTCAAGTCTGGAAGGGGATGTCGTATCTGATACAACGTCGCATGCCATTGATTCTATCAAATCTTGGAGGAAAATCTTTGAGAATTTAGATTATGAGATTAAGAACTTCCCTCATGATTCTAAAAACAAGCTCCAGGACATAGCAAAGTCTGAGCTTCATAAGATAGCAACACGCCCGTGACTCACACCATATAACGATATGATAAATTGGGCCTTAAAGAGAGAAGATGTGTAGACAAGGAGCATTTTAGACACTCGAGGGATTATCATTGGCTCCTTCAGACCGAAACATATACAAGTAATGTATATGCTATCTCCCAACTCTAAGTATATTTATAATGTTGAATTCAAAGGTGAATTCCAAAGAAAAGAATGCACAGAGGCAAACTAAACATTCCTTGATATAATCAAAGACCGGTGGCGAGTCCCAACAAAATTTAGGGCTGATACTCATGGAAATTATGCCACAACCTCATTGAATGAGTACATGGTCTATGTGGCTATGATTCTATGCAGACGTTTTGGAAAGAAAAGTCCTACTCATTTCCCTGCAGACTGGGTACCCCTTTTACATGAAGTAGCCGAAGGTTTTAGTTTCAATTGGCACAAGATCCTATCAGACAATCTATATAAGAAGGTAATAGAGTATCAAACCAAAAAATCCAAGGGGCGATTAGTAGCCTTCTACATGTCTGCATACATCATGGATGCTATATGCTTCATGATCCCTTTCCCTTTGATAAATTGGAATTGGAACCCAACCTGCAATGATCCCATTCATGAATACCATTCTAAGTTGTGGGAGGAAAATGTTAAGGATTATTTTTACGAAATTTATCATTTCATGGTTATACTGGTGCATCAGATGTTGTATGGCTATGCGCCCCCCCATATTTCTGAGTCCGTCATAGGAAGCCTCGAGGCTATCGTCGACTGGTTTATAGAGGAAAATTTCTCCTACATTAGGGTTTTTGGATGTTCAATTCCTCCCCATGCATTACCGAAATTACTTCCTGATAGACTGGTATTCAGAGAGGTGGCTTATTAGATAGTAATAGGTTGCATCGGGATAGAACTAAAAGCAGCTCAAAAGAAATTATAGCATATTTTCCCTGTACAAGTCGAAAAATTTTCACTACTCAATGTAGGGCATTCCAAGGTTGATGTTGTCGCACTTGGAGATATAAAATTGTTAGATCTCAATCACAGAAAATATAATCCCTATAAAATTGTGGGAAATCACCAAACCCACTACAACCTGAAAGCATACAAGCATGAACAGTCCCCTTGTGACGACATGTTCAGAGGAGCTTTAAAATATGAGTAAGTGCTAGCCAGGGTTTAGAGTTTATCACCTGACTTTCAGAACAATTTCCTAAACTTCCAAAAACACCGGAGAAGTTGTTTTCCCAAGGTACTGCTGAGAGAAATAACAACTCCACCTCTAGAACAAGAAATCATACCCCTAGGTTTCGAATCATAAATGCAGGATAAAGTGAATACAAAGAAAATTCCAGAGAAGACTGAAACATCCCCACAAAAAGAAGAAGGTCAGCAGGAAGAGAACCTAGGCCTAGGAACAAAAAATGGGTCTGAAACACCCCTCGTGTCTAGTAAATCAATTTCCCCTTCATCGTCAACAATTTATGATGATACCCCCAAAACAAAAGGGGAGGTAAGATCTACAGAGCTAGGTAGTCCCATCACTTCTTTGACTCCATTAAAATCCACTTTTGTTTCCCCTAGCTAGGAGCTCTATATGTTAGTGAACTTGAGCCTATCTCTAGAGAAGAGATTCCCCCATCTAATTATTTTTTTAGTAATAAGAGGAAGTTTGTGTTGAAGTAGGAGATGCATCAAAGAGAAATATCAAGATAAAGAAACACAAAATCATATTAGATAGGAAGAATTTGGAAGAATAAGATTTTGCTACCAAGGTAGCTGGCTCTATGGGAGCGTTAACTTCTTCTAACCTTTTTACTGTTGATAATATGAAAACACGTTTGAGACAAAGAAATCTCATGATAGATGATCTATAGGGATAATTAAGAGATAATGATAAAAATATTAGAGAAGGAATAAAGAAAGGCCTAGACCAAGCGAGAGATGAGGACAAGCAAAAAATCCAATCTCTAAAGTCAAGCCTCAACGAGATGAATGAGAAAGTGCAGTTGAGCCAAATGCAAGAAAAAATCGTAATTCAATTACAAACTAAATTAAATTCAATCGAAGGCCAGGTTATAGATTTGAAATATTTCCAGGCCCAATCATTGGAAGTGCATACAAAGATAGAAGTTGAACAACAAAAGTTAATTTCCAAGATAGAGATTATTCATAATTACTTTCAAGAAGCAAGTAATTCCTTTGATAACATTATGATGAAGGAAAAAGAGGCTAAAGAAACAAGGGTTACTCTCCAAAAGAAAATCATTTGTTCAACAAACGAAGGGACATCCAAAACTACAAAAATATCAGCCACAGAGAAAATTAGAGGCAACATCATGCTTAAGTTATGGGAAACCAACATAATTGAAAACAAAAGAATAGTCAAGGAAACCAAAGATGACTGCGAATTTTTTTTTGATCTCTCAGACAAAAGGTCATTAAATATTGAAAGAGACAATTGTACAGGGCTTCTAGGACAAATAAATATTGTAAGACATCAATTAAATTTTAAAGAGAATTTGAGTGAAATCCAGATGGAAATTTCACGGCTAAGAGAAATGGATGTCAACCTAATAGACAGGTTGTTAGTTAATCCCAACTTAAAATTGCAGTCGATAAATTTTGTAGATAAAGGAATTGAATATCGTCTCCCAAACATACAGAGAAAGTTTTATCTATTCGAAGCGAAGGATCTTCCTGAACCTCCGAGAACTTTAGCACATTTTCTGAGCAAATGCGTTGAATGTATTAGTTCAAAGGAAGGAGATACTTCGACAAATCAATACAGTATCATTTTGAATATTTTTACTATCAAGATAATAGAAAGATAGAGAAGATCATGCAAACAGTTATAGTTTATTTTCGATAAATAGTTAGTTCCTAGAGTTTAGGGAATCACCAACCGTCAAGGATTGGTAATTTTGTATAAATGTGATTTTTCAAGAATAAGAGAAGGCCTTTTTCTGAACGAATTGTAAACAAGGAAATTTCATTTTCCAGAATTAATATGATACAGATTGAAGATTCCAGATCTGGTCAAGCATGAGTTATCTGTTTCTCTGTCATTCCATCTTTTATTTCATATCTTTGTTGAATGTTTAACAACAACTTAGTGCAACCTCTACTATGGTGATTAATCTGTTAGATTATCTAATCGTTTACATCTTTTCCTCTGTATCAGCTATCAACGGATACAAGACCTATGAACATTTTAGATTTCTAAGTTATATGCTTCATTAAAGTTTTCCTCTCTCTTTCTTTTGTTGTCACAAAGTGATATTCCTCTTTAATTGATGCCTCACATTTGTCATACAACTATGTGTTTTTCTTTCATTCCATGCACAATTTCCTTTAAATTTGACTCAGATACTAGAAACGACCTTTATTTTTGTTATGTTATTTATTCAGATTTTGTAAGTTCTACTTTTTAATGCAAATCCAAAATTTGCAAACCTTAAAAATAAATCCAATCTTTTAAAAAAGAAAACCTTATCCCTCATGACTGTACCAATCACAAGACAACTTAATATAGAGCCCGATCTATCATATCAACAAGCATTGTTTTAAACCTTTTCAATACCATATTACAGACAACAAGTACATGGGTTGAATTAGAACGTTCATGGGCTGTGATTGAAAGGGATATTAATATCCAAGAACAGTGGGAAGCTAGACGAAGGCACTTAGGAAATCATCCATAAGACACCCTTCACTATAATTGATATTTCTTCCTTTAGTTTTCCTTACCTTTGCGATGCCTTGATGGTATGATTTACAACCTTAAAGTATAAACTCAGTAACAACATCTTTTTGGCATCGTTGCCGAGGAGCGAAGAAATGAATCTCTTCCATGGGAAGAACGACACTGACATTTTCTTTCTTTGATGGTGAACAAAGATCGAAAACAATATAAGGATACCCTTATCTTTCAGTTGGCGACTCTACGATAAGTAAAATGGATTTCAATCAAAATAACACCAGGAAGAATTCGTACAACAAACAGACTTCGCCCGTGCCCGATCCAAAGAAAATCTTAAAATTCAGAAGATTTCGTAAACCAACTGCTTCAGAGAACCATAAGATTTATCAACCGAAAATAATGCAATTGAACACTTTAGGTCTATTTGAAAGACCAAACACCTCCTCTCCTTGTGGGAAACTACCCATTGATGGGATTGTAACCCTTGAGCCTCGTTTGGTCTCACCTGATTGTAAAACTGAGATTTCCTCGACAGTCCCTTTCTCCAATAGAGGAAAAAGAGCCTCTTCACTTCTTGCTTCTATTGACTCCTTATCACTTCATGAATTTCATTTCCCTATCTATCAGAACTCCTACAGTAATCCTATTTATCCTGATATGACCCCTGCCGACTCTCCTATATACTCACCGTGTGAGTTTGAAGAAGCTAGTTTGTTTTTTCCTTGTTCCCCTTCCTCAATTTTCGTGTCCCTTGATAGCTCAATTCTTGAAACCATTCCTTTCAATCTACAAGCTTCAAAATTTAAATAAAAAATGGAAGTGGCCAGAGGAGGTGCGGATGGAGGCACTCCCCTAGGCGGTGCTGGAGGAGGAGAAGGGGGCCAAGTACCACCCCCTCTAATCTTTGTGAAAGTAGCTGCCAGATATGCCCCTGTGGTTACCCAAAAACTACATGAAGAATCTCTCGAAATTTACACGAGAAGGTGATTTAACCACCGCTGAACATATCAATTTATTTGACCAATTTGCTGAGATTATTGGGCTTGAACATGAATATGTTTACTCAATACTTCTGGTTCAGACCTTTGAAGGGCAGGTGAGGACCTGGTTTCGAGGTTTGGCAATAGGATCTATACCATCATATGATGAAGTTGAAAATGCTTTTATTAGACAGTGGGGCGAAAGGAAGGGCCATCTTTACTATCTAACTGAATTTGGGGCTCTATATAAGAAACATTCTGAATCAATTCTCGATTTGACCCAAAGGTTCAACAAATTGTATAATAAAATTCCAACTGAGGTCAAACCCTCCCAGTTTGCAACAAAAGTAACCTTTGTCAGAGCCTTTGACCCTGATTTCACTTTGTTATTATGGGAGAGGAGATCAATAGACCTTACTAAAATGCAAGATGATGCCTTAGAAATTGAATCAAACATGATGGGATCAGGAAAGCTAAAAACAAAATTTGAAGCCGGACATAAAGAAACTAGAAGATATAGAGAACAAGGTGGACCCTCTGGATTAGGAAAATCTTCAGAAGATAAAATGGATGATATGGCGAGGATAATTAGAGAATTGTCAAATAAGATCTCAAGAATGGAACAAGACCAAACCAAGAATGATCATTTTCCTAGAAAGGATTTCTGGAAAAATCCAAACCCTCAAAATCAACGTAGATTAATTAAAAATGAAGATAAAAAAGTCCAAGCCCCTTTTAAAAGTGAGAAATTTATAGGAGGAAGAGATGTGGAAGATTTTGAGGAACTAGAAGAAGACATAAATAATCTCGGTGATGACTCTCTCCAACCTTATTTGACAAAACAGGATTACGAAAAAATCTTTAAATATAGAAACTAAATATGAAAATAATAAAAACATTAGTATTATAGAAGATTCAACCTATCAGGGAATCGTAGACGATATAATGGCCGAACTAAACCAAAAGTAAAATTTAAGGACGAGAAATAAGAGCTTCACAATAGTCCTAGTAAAAAATATTCTGCCGAGAGGAAAAACAGATGAGGAAATTTTGAAAAATGTTGAAAAACAGACTATAAAGACTAAGGTCGCAGCCACACAACCCACTAAAACAAATTCAGTGGCACTAGAAGTTGCAAATACACAGGAAACAAAGGTTCCTATAACTAAAGCAAAAACCTCACAACAAAAGAAAGCCGAAAAGAAAGGGCTAGAAGTTCAAACTATAGAAATCGACAAAACCATAGGAAGTTTTAGTCTAGAAAATGAAATAAATAAAATCAAAATCCCTATACCCCTTGTCGAATTGGCAAAAAATCCAATATACAGGAGACATATCGCTAAGATGATTAACTTTTCAGAAAATGAAAGTCAGGCCGATGTCATAAATCTAGAAGATGACAAGCCTAACATAATTTTCGGCCCACATTTCAAAGGTGCTAGAGATACCGTTGCCCCTTTCTATATTACCTTGACCATGTACGATCACCTCCTCCATAATTGCATGTTAGGTTCCGAAGCCTCTCATAATGTAATTCCTAAATCCATCATGGACAAACTCAGTCTTGAGATCACCTGACCTTATGGAGACTTATTTTCATTTGACTATATGAAAGTTGAGTGCATAGGCATGATTAAAGACTTGGTTGTTAATATCGCATAGATACATGAGAAAAGCGTTCTAATGGATGTGGTTTTAGCTGATATACCCCCGAAGTATGGCATGTTGTTATCTAGGTCCTGGGGTGCCAAACTTGGAGGATCTCTCCAACTTGACATGACATATGCCACTATCCCAGTTTTTGGAGGACAGTTCACATGATTGTACAAAGAAACCAGATTAGAATTCATGGTAAGTGATCCACTTAACCCGAATAACTACCCTGTATATATTGCTGACCAAGATTTAGGAAATTGTATTTTATCTCTTGATGATGATATTGATGTATGCATAGATGAAAGTGGTACAGAAAATAAAAAAGAAAAAGTAAAAATAAAACAAGATGTATATAGCACTGGTATTTGGAAAATGTTTTTGGATGGTGCCTCATCATGTTTTGGAGCAGGGGCTAGAGTTCTTTTTGTGGCACCTGATGACAAATTCGTTATCCTGTTCTCTTATAGATTACAATGGAACATTGACCACACAAATCATGTTTGCAAGTATGAAGCCTTAGTTTTAGGATTAGAAGTTGCTCGAAGAATGAAAATTAAAAACATTGAAGTCTTTCACGATGCAGAACTTATTGTGAAGCAATTAAACCGTCAGTACCAAGCCAAACATACTAGACTAATATCTTACCGAAATTGTGTTTGGGATCTGATCGAAAAAATCTTCTCTTCTGTTAATATTTACTTTATTCCAAGAGAAGAAAACCAACAGGCAGATGATTTAGCCAAAGCAACTTCAACTTTCACACCTCCCACTGCTTTTAAATTAAGATACCATATACAAATGAGGCATAGGACTTCCATATCGAATAACATACAACATTGGCAAGTTTTTGAGGATGATGAAAAACTATGATAGTTTTTAGAAATCGTAGATGAGTTTCGAAACACATGTAGACCAAGAAAACCAAAATAACCCCATTTGGATCATGGAGGAAGAGGAAGACCCCTAAGAATTCCAAGATAAAATTGTTGACCATCGTATTCTTGTTTTGAAAAATAATCAGATCCCCAAGGTTCTGATTCCCTTAGAAAGGTTATTCAATCACGATGATATTCCTCTGAAATCCACTTTACAACCTCAACTAGAGAATATTGAGGATTGAAATATAGGTACCGAAGAAAAACCTAGGTTGGTCAAATTATCCAAATACTTACCTCCTGAAATCAAAAGCAAGTATGTTGAGTTTCTTAGACAATATAAGGACATTTTTGCTTGGTCTTATGATGAATTGAGAACTTATGACACTACTATAATAGAAAATAAAATCCCTCTGAAACATAGTGTCAAACCATTTAAGCAGAAACTCAGACAGATTAACCCCATCTTACTACTAGTGATATAAAAGGAAGTCAAAAAACTTCTTGACACTAAAGCCATTGTCCCATTGAGATATTCTGAATGGGTGGCCAAGTTAGTTCCAGTAAGAAATAAAAACAGTGAAATCAAACTTTGTGTAGACTTTAGAAACCTGAACCGATCGTCATTTAAGGACAATTATCCATTACCTAAGATGGATCATGTTTTAGAAAAAGTAGTTGAATCTAATAGAATGTCCATGATTGATGGTTTTTCAGGTTACAATAAAATTGCGGTACATCAAGATGACAAGGAAAAAATTGCTTTCACTACCCCTTGGGGTACCTTTATGTATGACAATATTCCTTTTGGTTTGATGAATATAGGGGCAAATTTCCAATGAGCCATGGATATTTCTTTTGTAGGCGAGAGGGATACATTTTTTGTTATCTATGTTGATGACTTGACTATTTATTCTAAATCTAATGCAGGACATCTGACACACCTCAAACAAACTTTTTGAGAAATGTCGCAAATTCGGTTTGTCACTTAACCCCAAGAAATCCCATTTCATAATGCAAGAAGGTAAGCTCTTGGGTCGCATAGTGTCTAGAGATGGAATCAAAACTGATCCCAAAAGGGTCGAGGCGATAAATACTACAAGTATTCCTAGAAATGTAAAGGAAATTCAGTCTTTTTTAGGAAAAAATAATTTCTTGAGAAAATTCATTCCTAACTTTGTCAAAATTGTAAAATTGATCACAGATATGTTGAAAAAGAATAGCGAAGTGAAATGGATAAGTGAAGCCAAAGCATCTTTTCAACGAATCAAGAAATTTATAAGCAAAGCACTAGTCTTGGCAAGTCTTGATTACACAAAGGAGATTTTGATTTTTTCTTTTTCTTCCGAACACACTATCACAGCTGTATTGTTACAGAAAAATGAGGAAGGTTTTGAACAACCTATTGCATTTTTTAGTAAAAGTCTCAAGGACACTGAATTGAAATACAATATACTAGAAAAACAAGCTTATGCAATGGTGAAATCTCTCAAGGCTTTCAGAACGTGCGTATTGCACTCAAAGATCATAGCCTACGTACCTACAAGTTCTGTTAAGGATATACTATTTCAATCAGATAGTAATGGGAGAAGAGGCATATGACTAGCTAAGATTCAAGAGTTAGACCTAGAAGTCAAACCAAAATAAATCATTAAAGGTCAAGGTTTGGATAAATTACTGGCTAAATCAAACTTGCAAGCACTTGGAATAAATCAACTACAAGAGAATGAACGATTTTTAGAGGTAGACGAACTTGATTCAAGGCAAGTTGTCTTATTCAGTATGGTATCATGATATTGTTTCTTATTTATTGACTCTTTGATGTCCCAGTGAGTTAACCCCATCTAAGGCTCGGACACTGAAATTACACTATGCAAAATATTGTATCATAGATTGTAAATTGTATTGGAAATATCCATTAGGTTTCCTTTTGAGTTATTTAGTTGAGACCAAAATAGAAAAGGTTATAGACAAATTCCATGTGGGAGTGTGCAGAGGACACCATGCTTGGAGAGATACAACTTACAAAATATTAAGAGTCGAGTATTACTGGCCAAAATTATTTACAGATGTAAACACTAAAGTTTGAACTTGTACTCATTATCAGTTGTTTACTAGCAAGTAGAAAGTCCCATCTTTACCACTAGTTCCCGTTAAAACTGAAGCTCCATTTCAGCAATGGGGTCTTGATTTCATTGTAGAAATCCACCCACACTACAGCACTCAACACAAGTGGATTCTAACTACTACAGAATATTTTACCAAATGGGTGGAAGCTATTCCCACGAGAAACACAATTGACTTGATAGTAATTAGTTTTATAGAAGAAAATATTTTATCTAGATTTGGTTGTCCCCGAAAGATAGTCACTGACAACGAAAAAACATTTAAGTCAATGGCCATGATAGGTTTCCACCAAAAATATAATATCGTGTTAGGTCACTCCACGAATTACTATCCACAGGGTAATGGTCTAGCTAAGTCATCTAACAAAGGTTTGATTACTATAATAAAAAAAGTGTTAACTAAAAATAAAAAGGCATGGCATGTTCATTTGAAATATTCTTTATGGGATAACAAAATAGGTACGAAAAGATCAATTGGGATGTCCCCTTTTCAGATGGTATATGGCACTGATATCGTTTTACCAATAAATCTTGCACTACCAATAATGAAGCTTTGGCAAGATTCAAAGGAGGAGTCAAACAATATTACTAGAAGGATAAACCAGCTGATTCAAGTTCAATAAAATAGGTCAGAAGTAGATGAAAGGCTACAGAGATATCAAGATAAGATGAAGGTTGTATTCGATCATAAAGTGAAAGACAGGGAATTCCTCCCTGGTGATTTGGTCCTAAAATGGGCATCCTGAAAACAATATGTTGGTAAACATGGCAAGTTTGATCAGATCTGGTGTGGCTCGTACAAGGTTTCAACTTCCGAAGGAAAAAATGCCTTTTTGTTAGAAAATCTTGATGGAAAGATTCTCAATGCCCCTATAAATGGGCGATATCTTAAGCACTATATGCAGTAATTTCTCCTCAAAACCTTCATTGTATATACCAGTTTGTTTTCATGTTTCTATTATAGTTATATTCTTCGGTAAGTTTTATTTGGCTATAAATACAGGTAAGTAAAAAATAAAAAATAAAATAAATTTTATGTAATTTTCTGACTAATAGAAGTCCCTGACAATTATAATGTTATCTTATTTACAGGAAAGTTACAAATAAATTGAGAAATTAGAGACATTAAGAGGTGATATTCACATTAAATACATGCCTCAAAAGGTAATAAATAAACAATATTTGGCTAGAAATATGAAAAGCTACTAAGGTACGAATTGCGATTCTAAAAATCCAGATTAAAATGTCTTATGTGACACAAATAAATAAAACAATAAGTCCATGGTCACTAATTTCTATATAAAAATAAATAAATAAAATAAATAAATAATCAAAGGGGGGTTTTAAGGTAAGATTATGAAGGTTGAACAAGAAATTCATCAAGAATGATCATACACACATGAGTATCAAAAGACACTTACTTTTTATGTTTTCCGATAGATCTTCTTGAGAAAAGAAAGATCTCACCTTGGCTATAGAAAAATCACAGACCATCCCTCAAAATGAGAATAGGTGAAACTTATAGTTCTCCTAACTTTAACTAAACCGAAAGTATGCCTGAGCTAATCCAAACAAAATTAACTTCTCTAACGGGAATAAGATGTTTGTTTTCATTCAAGGAAAGTCCCTAAAAAACATCAATAAAATTTCCCCGATAATCTCCCCGGAAGCCAAAGAAGCTTGAAGGTCAGGAAGAAAAGTAGCCCAGAGTTATTAAAATGAGTTGACAGACCTCTGTTTGTTAAATTTCAAAAATATATTATCCCAAGTATATTATATACTAATTGATTGCCCCCACTTCATAAAAAAAAGTATATATATATATGTCAACAGATGGTGAAAGGAAATTCATTATTGATTGCCCCCATCTAGTTAAAGAGATGAAGAAAGGGAATTCAATATGGGAAATATGATAACTTCACTGTGGTATTGAACAGTCTCACTAGCAGTGAAGCAATATCTATGTATTTGATAAGGCCGTCATACGTGATTTTCAAAGACGCTCTGGTAAATTTTCTTTTTGCAGTTGGATTTACATTATAAGCTGATGGGATTCCCTAATTTTGAAATCTTTGGAATTATTTTACCTTGATGCAAACTGAATCAGCTGAAATCTAATAGAATAGTAAATTTTATTTCGATTATTTCACACAAATCTGAAGTCAGTTTTGGGAAAGGAAATCTATCGTGAGCCTATCTCTAGATCCTCAAATGGTTTAGTCTTGAAGAGTTTTCTTAGTTAAGGTTGTGATCCTAATTTCCCTATTTGGTTCTTCTCTTGGTCTGTTTCACAAAGTTAATTTTTGACCCCATTCAACCAATGAAGGCATTAGGTCTACATGTTCTTTTCATCCCACAAGGAGATGAGGTCCCTAGTTGGAGCCTATGTTGAAGCAAGGTTTAAAATTCTTATCTTTAACCTAAAACTTCATATTTTTCTAGAATGGAGTTGCCCTTAATTAAAAAGAAAAAAAAAAGAGCCAAATACTTTCAGGATTTGGGATTCGACGTTTCATAAAGTAGTGATTTCGAAGCTAATAACTCTAAACCCAGGTGCTATAATCCCAAAAAGGTTTTAGTTTAAAGAAATAATAAAAGAAAAAAGTGAATGTTATGAGTCCCGATGCGCTTTGCATAAAGTAACTTTTAAGCGTGATTAATTAAACGCCTAACTACAATCAATGATTCATAAATTTTTCGCAATTCAGGTTTCCTAGTAACAAAGCGTGTTCAAAATATAGGTTCATGAACTCCCAATTCCTGATTTTCGAAAACCAAAAATTAATTATTAATCTTGATTAATTAATGTTTTAATACAAATAATTAGCGCCAAATTTAATCTTATCGCGATTTCGTGATTTAGGGATTGCTTATGACATACCTCTTGGGTACAAGATCTCTGAAACTCCAAAATGCGAAATCGTAAATTTTTTAACAAGGTCTAAAACTTAAATTAAGTTGTTTTAAAGAAGGTTTAATAATCACTAAAATCCTTTTCACGTTTCTCAATTCGACGTTTCATAAAGCAGTGATTTCGAAACCCCAATTCGAAATCGTCGATATATGGTAATATCTGTAATGGACGAATAAAGATATTTTGAGCTTAGTTACATATCTCTAAGGATATCTTCTTCATTAAAACATTAAAGTCTTACCTCTTGTCTCAGTACGTCATTGTAAGACAAGTTAAAGGTAATGAAGGGTCCTCATTTCAAATTTTATTCTTATCTTTTACAATCACGAGCGAGTTGTGTTTATCCAGACTTATAGATTTTTTGTCTGCAAACAGATTTTCAATCTAGCACGAACATTATGGAACCTAACAAGGAATCTAAGAAAAGTGGGGAAGCACCTGAAAGATCAAGTCTGTAAGGAGATGTCGTATTTGATACAATGTCGCATGCCATTGATTCTATCAAATCTTGCAAGCAAATATTTGAGAATTTAGATTACGAAATTAAGAACTTCCCTCATGATTTTGAGAACAAGCTCTGGGACATAGCAAAGTCTGAGCTTCACAAGATAACAACACGCCCGCGGCTCACACCATATAACGATATCATAAATTGGGCCTTAGAGAGAGCAGATGCACAGACGAGGAGCATTTTAGACAGTCGAGGGGTCATCGTCGGCTCTTTCAGACTAGAACATATACAAGTAGTGTATATGTTGTCTCCCAACTCTAAGTATATTTATAATGTTGAATTCATATAGCTGAATTCCAAAGAAAAGAATGCATAGAGGAAGACCAAACATACCCTGATATAATCAAAGACTGGTGGAGAGTCCCAACAAAATTTAGGGATGATACTCATGGAAATTATGCCACAACCTCATTGAATTAGTACATGGTCTATGTGTCTATGATGCTATGCAGACGTTTTGGAAAGAAAAGTCCTACTCATTTCCCTACAGAATGGGTACCCGTTTTATATGAAGTAGCCGAAGGTTTTAGTTTCAATTGGCACAAGATCCTATTAGACAATCTATCTAAGGAGGTAACAGAGTATTAAACCGCAAAATCCAAGGGGCGACCAATAGACTTCTATATGTACGTATATATCATGGGTGCTATATGCTTCATGACCCCTTTCCCTTTGATAAATTGGAATTGGAACCCAACCTGCAATGAGCCCATTCATGAATACCATTCTAAGATGTGGGAGGAAAATGCTAAGGATTCTTTTACGAAATTTTTCATTTCGTGGTTATATCGGTGCATCAGATGTTGTATGGCTATGTGCCCCCCTGAATTTCTGAGTCAGTCATAGGAATCCTCAAGGCTGTCGTTGACTGGTTTATAGAGGAAAATTTCTCTTACATTAGGGTTTTTCAATGTTCAATTCCTCCCAATGCATTACCGAAATTCCTCCTTGATAGAATGGTATGTAGGGAGGTGTCTTATCAGATAGTAATAGGAGACATCGGAATAGAACTAAAAGTAACTCAAAAGAAATTCTGGCCTATTTTCCATGCGCAGGTCGAACAATTTTCACTACTCAATCTAGGGCATTCCAAGGTTGAGGCTGTCGCACTAGGAGAGATAAAATTTCTAGATATTGAACACAGAAAATATGATCCCTATAAAATTGTGGGAAATCACCAAACCCACTATAAACTGAAAGCATACGAGCATGAACAGTCCCCTTGTGACAACATGTTCAGAAGAGATTTAAAATATGATGAAGTGTTAGCTAGGGTTCAGACGTTGTGATCTAACTTGTAGAACAATTTCCTAAACTTCCAGAAACACCGGAGAAGTGGTTTTCCAAAGGTATTTCTAAGATAAATAACAACTCTGCCTCTAGAACTAGAAAGAATACCCCCAAGTTTCAGATCATAAATATAGGATAAATTGAATACAAAGAAAATTCCAGAGAAGACTGAAACGTCCCCACAAAAAGCAGAAGGTCAACAGGCAAAGAACCCAGGCCCAAGTACAGAAAAAAGGGTCTGAGACACCCCTCATGTCTAGTAAATCATTTTCCCCTTCATCTTCAACAATTCCTGCTGATACCCCCAAAACAACAGGGGAGGTAAGATCTACAGAGCTAGGTAGTCCCATCACTTCTTTGACTCCATTACAATCCACTTTTGGTTTCCCCTAGCTGGGAGGTTTATATGTTAGTGAACTTAAGCCTATCTCTAGAGAAGAGATTCCTCCCTCATTATTTTTTTAGTAAGAAAAGGAAGGTTGTGTTGAAGCAGAAGATGCATCAAAGAGAAAATACCATGATAAAGAAACACAAAATCATAGTAGATGGGCATAATTTGGAAGAAGAATATTTTGCTACTGAGGTAGTTGGCTCTATGGGAGTGTTAGCTTTTGCTAACCTTTTTACTGTTGATAATACGAAAATAGGTCTGAGACAAAGAAATCTCATGATAGCTGATCTACAGGGCCAATTAAGAGATAACGAGAAAAAAATTAGAGAAGGAATAAAGAAAGGCCTGGACCAAGCCGGAGCTGAGGAAAAGCAGGATATCCAATCCCTAAATTCAAGCCTCAATGAGATGAATGAGAAAGTGCAGTCGAGCCAAATGAAAAAAAATCATGTAATTCAATTACAAACTAAATTAAATTCAATTGAAGGCCAGGTTATAGATCTGAAATATTTCCAGGTCTAGTCATTGGAAGTGCATAAAAAGATAGAAGTTGAACATCAAAAGTTAATTTCCAAGATAGAGATTATTCAAAATTATTTTCAAGAAGCAATTAATTCCTTTGATAACATTATCGTGAAGGAAAAAGAGGCTAAAGCGGCAAGGGTTACTCTGTAAAAGGTAATCATATGTTAAACAAACGAAGAGACATCCAAAACTACAAAAATATCAGCCACAGAGCAAATCAGAGGCGACATCATGCTCAAGGTATGGGAAACCAACATAATTGAAAAAAAAATAATAGTCAATCAAATCAAAGATGACTGCAAAGAAGTTTTTGATCTCTTAGACAAAAGGTCATTAAATATTGCAAGAGACAATTGTACAGGGCTTCTAGGACAGATAAATATTGTAAGACATCAATTAAATTTTAAAGATAATTTGACTGAAATCCAAATGGAAATTTCACAGCTAAGAGAAATGGATGTCACCCTAATAGACATGTTGTTACTTAATCCCAACTTAAAATTGCAGTCGATAAAGTTTGCAGATAAAGGAATTGAAGACCGTCTCCCAAAGATACAGAGAAAGGTTTATATATTCGAAGCAAAGGATCTTCTAGAACCTCCCAAAAATTTTGCACATTTTCTGAACAAATGCGTTGAATGTATTAGTTCAAAGGAAGGAGAGACTTCGACAAAGAAATAAAGTATCATTTTGAAGATTTTTACTATCAAGATAACGGAATGATAAAGAAGATCATGTAAACAGTTGTAGTTTATTTTTGATAAATAGTTAGTTCCTAGAGTTTAGGGAATCACCAACCGTCAAGGATTGGTAATTTTGTATAAATGTGATTTTTCAAGACTAAGAGAAGGCCTTTTTCTGAATCAATTGTAAACAAGAAAAATTCATTTGCCAGAATTAATATGATACAAATTGAAGATTCCAGATCTGTTCAAGCCCGAGTTATGTGTTTCTCTGTCATTCCATCTTTTATTTCATATCTTTTATGAATGTTTAACAACAACTTAGTGCAACCTCTACTGTGGTGATTAATCAATTAGATTATCTTATCGTTTACAAGTTTTCCTCTGTATCAACTATCAACAGATACAAGACCTATGAACGTTTTAGATTTCTAAATTATATGCTTCATTAAAGTTTTCCTCTCTTTTTCTTCTATTGGCACAAAGTGAGATTCCTCTTTAATTGATGCCTCACATTTGTCATACAACTATATTTTTTTCTTTCGTTCCATGCATAGTTTCCTTTAAATTTGACTAAGATACCAGAAATGGCCTTCATTTCTATTATATTATTTATTCAGATTTTGGAAGTTCTACTTTTTATTTCAAATGAGAAATTTGCAAACCTTAAATATAAATCCAATATTTTAAAAAAGAAACCCTTATCCCTCATGATTGTACTAGTCACAAGACAACCTAATATAGAGCCCGATATATTAGATCAGACAAGCATTTCTTTAAAGATTTTCAATACCATCTTACAAACAACAAGTACATAGGTTGAAATAGAACATTCATGGGCCGTGATTGAAAGGGATATTAATATCCAAGAACAGTGGGAAACTAGACGAAGGAACTTAGGAAATCATCCATAAGACACCTTTCATTATAATTGATATTTATTTCTTTAGTTTTCCTTACCTTTGTGATGCCTTGACGGTATTCTTTACAACCTTAAAGTATAAACTCCGGAACACCAGGACACATGCAAACTCTTAGTCCTCGATCTTGGTAATCATAATGAAATCTGGGTGGCGGGCGCATATTAAGGCATGATTATATTTGCGCTCGGGGAATAATGTTATTCTAGTAGTGCTATTAATGACTTGGCAGAATTTTGAATTTGCAAGATTCAAATAGGCATATGAAGTGACAGATCATTCAAAACCATGTTTTAAAACTACAAACTTTAAAGAAATTATCCAAAAAGCTAAAACGCAAACCATAACAAGATGAAATAAATGATTTAAATCAAATGGAAACAAACAACGAAGTGTAGGTAGGAGGGGTTTAGGATTAGGATTTCTCACTAGATCAAAAGAAAAATTAGAGACTAACAGATTGGATTCTACATAGACTCCATCCCCGTTGTAATCCATCCATCAATGACATGACAACCAATTTGTGGGTTTCAATTGGCATGGGATATGGAGATCTCAGATCGCCATTTCTATTTGGAAGCTAAAATGAACCTGCCAAATCAGAGAATACAGTATGAACTTTTCATCCTAATCTGACTGATAGAATTTCAATAAAAAAATACAGAAAACATGGGAGTCTTCCATCTCAAGACAGATTAAGCGATCACAAGCGTATGAGAAAAAAAAACAAAAGAACAACACACGATCTTATATCTTCACACTATTGACACTGGACTTAAATACAAGACATCCCAAAAATTCATAGGGTGAAACACGTTACACATAAAAAAAAAAATCACCAGCATCAAATAAAGTAACTAAACACTATCTTGTTACAAAAGTGGCGGGGGCTATAAAGTCTATAACAACAGAGCCAGTAGCCGAGGGAAAGTAAAAAATTTAATAAAATTTGGGAAAGTAAACAGTTCCAGGGTTAATACATTCTCGTATATCATATTTACAGATATAGTATTGAACAGATATATGTATAAATTTTATTTTATTATAACTTCATAGAGGCATGTATACGCTGCCATGCAACCTTGTTAAAACTTGTTTTAATTGAAATTTAAAACATTATCGAATTTTTTTTGTGGAGTTAAACTTTAGTTTCGTTTGGGAGAAAAAGGTATAACTCGGACTTAATTTTTACTTTATCGGAGTTCAAACTCCACTTTCTCTTCTGAAGTATTCCCTGATGGATTTACTTATTAGAGGATTCCATCCACTTTATTTTAATTGAAATTCATAACCTCATCAAAATATGTTTGTGTAGTGTTTAGTTTTGTTTGGAGAGAAAAGCATAATTCAAACTTTAGCTGCCGAGACTTTAACAAATATTTCTTGCTATATATAATTGCATCTAATCATTCTCTTGTAGCAATGCTCATGCAAAAAGTGAGCAAGGGGCCAAGGGCATGAATCTATGATTTCTTTTATGAGCATGGGTCTATGAGTGGCTATCTTCAACTATACACTAATTGATAGGAAATAATTTGTTGTTTATAAAGTGGCCAAACAATTTAGGCCCTAGATTTTGAAGAACCACACAGAGGTAATAGTAATCCACCCATCTCTAATATCATTTTTTGTGCATAAACAACATGGGGAACAAATTTGAAACTGAAAAAAAATGATCAAGGAGTATGATAATTAGTTCAAACCTACCACTATAGATAATTAGCTCAAACCTACCACTATAGTGAGAGAAAAAATTATTTGTAAGTTACAAGCAAAAGTATTTGACCTAATTAATTCATCAAAATAATGCTTGGAAAATGAGATATCTTGCTACACTAAAAAAAATCCTCCATCAGTTATCTCAATCGAATTGCATCTTAGCACCACCTATCATCCACAAACTGATGGAGAAACTAAAGATGTTAACACGTGTTTAAAAACATATTTTGGTGTTTTGTATCCAATCGACAAACTTAGTGGGATCATTGGTTACACCTAGTTGAATGTTTGTACAACACATCTTACCATACTACCACTCAGATGATTCCCTTTCAAGTGACCTATAGGAAAAAACCACCACTGATTCTCTCATTCATGCCAGGTGTTCCAAGGTTCCTAAGACCAACAACATTCTTAGAGTTTGCACGACCATTCTTCTTACTCTCAAATAAACTTTATTCATGGACATAATCGAATGGAGTAACAAGAAGAGTAGGGTCATTCAGAGCATCAATTTGTTGAAGGGGACTAAGTGTTTCTTGATTTGCAACCTTATAATAAAAATTCACTCAAAGTTGAACATTTTGAGAAACTTTCCCTTAAATTTTATTGTCCTTATATAATTCTGAAGAGAGTGGGGCCCATGGGCTACCAATTAACTCTTCCTTGCCAATCTAAGATCTATCCTGATTTTCATGCCTTGTGCTTAAACAAAGTGATTGGAACTACATGGAAAACTCAAACTAGTCTCCATTAATTGGATGAAGAAGGATCCATTTGGTTGCATCCACAATAAGTATTGGAATAGTTTGAGCATCATCTCTGTCAACACACCATCAAGGAAGTTTTAGTTCAGTTGAAGGATACACTACCAAAAGATGCCACTTAGGATCTCACTATCATTCTGCAATGATTTCCTCATCTCAAGCCTTGAGGACAAGGTTGTTTTTCAAAGGGGAGGGCATGCTAGGGACCTAACCTCCCTAACCCCTTACAAGTCTAATGTAAGAAGACTTAATAGAAGCTTCCTCATCTAGAAAACTCTTCCTCTAGAATTTTCTTTAGAAGATAAAATTATTATAAATAGGAGTATAATGCATATGACAGTCTTGTATTAATAAATATTGTAATAAAGCTCTTCTCTAATAGAGGTTTCCCCCTCGAATAGAAAACTGAACTTGGATTTCTATCAATAAAGGTATCATTGTTGGTGTTACTATTATCTCTATTTTGTTGTTCCACTCGTATTTATCATAATATTTATATTTTTTCTTTATAATATAGTTCCTACCTTACAAAATTATATTGGTATAAATATGTTTTGATTCATTATTATCAAACACTATTATTTTGGACAAAATAGTGGTAAAATTAATCAATGTTGTGGATGCAAGAAATAATGAGAACTTAGAACATGATTTATGCATGTACAAAAATCCATTGTGGATATAATGAAAATTCAAATTAAGAAAAAGTGAACACAAAATTGTCAAAGTAATGCAAGATCATGATGAAGACTCTTTTACAAATACAATGAAAAATCAAAGAGAAAGAATGTAACACCCCGCTCTGGCGCACATACCAAACTTATTCTTTGAGGACACTTGCTCGCAAGTGATCTAGATTTATATGATGATAAAACTTTTTTTTTTTTTTTCATTTTGATGCATTGAGATATATGACAGGATGTTTTTACTACCATGGTGTAGACAGGTGTTGCTGACTCAGTTTCTTTGAGTGTGCAGGGTGTCAGAACTGGAGGATGCAGGGGCATCTGTGGAACTCCCTTGGACTCCGGATTGAGTCAGGGAGTGGGGTATTTGAATTGTTTCATTTATGATGATATTGTTTCGTTTGATGATATACTATTGATTATATGATATGTTGTTTGACATGGTCTGACATGATGGTTGATGATGCAGGCTGACGATAGCTTGCCGACCAGACTCACATATGGAGTAGAGGGGCCACACACGAGATCCAGAGAGATTGAGGGAGAGGTGTGGACAGCA
>JZKD02S0456236.1:469841-481004 GCA_000966675.3 Picea glauca | reverse complement strand
TTAAAATCTGCAACATTTTCATCTTGGTCAACTCCAAAAAATTCTAGAAATTATAATATTCATCCGTTAGATTAAAAATTATAGTCATAATAAAATAGAGTCTCTATAGATTGTTGCAGTATATTTCATTTCTTAAAAATATAAGTTTAATAATAGATACATTGTTGTAGGAAAAAGTAACTCATTATCATTCATTTCATTTTTAAGGAACGTACTGTTAAACAAATGTCAAATTGACATATCAAATCGTGATAAAACAATTTTAAAAAATAGTCATTGGAAAGCTAAAAAAATTATTCACAAGTTTTGTTTTTACTGTAAAGTGAAATTCTAAACAAAAAAATACTTTTGTATGTTGAAAGTTGAAGAACTTGTTAAAATACAATACTTTTTCTCATAAAACAAGCAAAAGTGTAACCCATCTTCATGATTTTACCCATGATTTTATCCAAAAGACACAAGATCTTCACCTCAATGAACAAGACTTGATGACCATTTCATGTCATATCCCTTATTTACCAAAATTAATGTCCGAGAAGCACTAGACCTCATATCCAAGCTAGTGGACCCAAAAACCCTCAATCTTATCAAAATTATTCGGGCATCTAGTTTCTTCACTTTCAAAGGAGCTTGCTATGAACAAACATAAGGTACAACCATGGGGTCATCCTTGTCCCCCATGGTAGCTAACATTTTCATGGAACACTTGGAGACCTAAGCCTTAAACAACTTTAATCTCAATCCTATATGTTGGTTCAAATTAATTTATGACACTTTCATTGTTTTTCATCATGGTCAATCCTCATTAACATCCTTCTTCAAGCATGTTAATGGTATCTCCTCCCACATCCAATTTACTATGGAAAAGAAAAGTAAAATTCTCTTCCATTTTTGATGTGCTCATCTCTCACCTCCCTAATGGCTCCCTCACCCACCAAGTTTATCGAAAAAATACTCACACTGATAGGAACCCTCATGCAGAATCTCATCACCACCCAATCCAAAAAATTATTGTCTTTAAAACTCTGGTTACTCAAGCCATCTGCATCTCCGACCTCCAATTCCTCAAGAAATAAAATTCCACCTAACCAAGGCCCTTATATCCAATGGTTACTCTAGCTCTTAAATCTCCAAAGCCTTGTGCTCAGCCTGTAAACCCAATTAGAAAAACTCTTCCTCTTCCTCCTCGCCCCTAGCTCTCATCTCTCTTCCCTATATTCAAAGAACTATCGATTTCATATCTAAAATTTTGGCTGAAAAGAATATCAAAACCATTTTGAAACCCTTCAAAACCCTAAAACAATCATTTAGATTCATAAAAGATAAATCTGATCCAATGTTGGGCCTAAGAGTTTACCAAATTTCTTACTCCTATGGTATACCATACATTGTCCAAACTTGCAGATCCTTCAAAACCCATCTCAAAGAACACATTATTGATACCACCCACAATCTCGTCTCTAAATTAGAACTTGATGAGTACTCTTTCAAATATGAACACATAATTTTTTTTTTATCAAAGAAAAATCCTAGCCTCAACACCCTATGACTGATCTCATGAATGTTCAAAACCCATCTCAAAGAACACATTATTGATACCACCCACAATCTCGTCTCTAAATTAGAACTTGATGAGTACTCTTTCAAATATGAACACATAATTTTTTTTTATCAAAGAAAAATCCTAGCCTCAACACCTTATGACTGATCTCATGTCATTCATGAAACCCTAGAAATTCAAAAGAATCCAAATAATTTTAATCGAGATGATAGGTATAGCTAGAATCTTATCACTGATCGCCTTAAACATTAAACCTTATTTTCTTTCTCTCTCCTTTAGTGCACGCCCGCTTATTTTCTCTCCTCAAATCCTTGTGAGATCCTCATTGATCAATCTCTCACACATTTTTCTCACTATTTTAATCCTAAATACTTCTTAATTTATTATCTTCTAATCTCTTAAACTTCAAAACCCTTTTAGATTCCTACTATTAATAATTTTTATGCTTCACATTATTTTCCAAGACAACCTTTAATTATCCTTATTTTTATGCCTTTTAATTATTATTTTATCTTTAAATTATATTTTTTTTCCATTTAATTATTATTTTATGTTTGAGGTATTATTTAACATGTCATTTCTTTGTAATTAATTGACCCTTATTTATTCGCTCCCCCTTCTTCCATTTTCCCTCCATTTTTATTAATTAATTAACCCAAGTTTTATTCATTTTAATCTCGAGTCCTTCCTAAATTATTATTGATAATTAAATTTTTTAATCATTATCACGATAATGATTATTCTCGAGGGATATTCTTGGTTAATCACTATTTAAAAGAAAAAAAAAATTAAAAAAATGTTATTATTTAATAGTTTTCTTATAGATTATTTATTCTATTTTAAATTATTTATCTTTTTATTATTATATTATTAATTAATAATATATATTATCTCAGCTATAAGTGTTATTTTCTCAACTCCTATGTCTGTTACAAACTTCCTACATACTTATAAATCCATAAATCCCAATATAATTTATAAAATAGTTTATGTGTTTCATTATAAGTTCAGCCTTCCTCAACATAATGAAAGTTGAATTCCTATGTGAGTTACAAACTTCCTACTTACTTATAATTCCATGAATCCCAATATAATTTATAGAATAGTTTATGTGTTTTATTATAAGTTATATCCTTCCTCAACATAATGAAGGTTGAATTACAACCATTCAATGAGAGTTTTGGATGCTTATTCATTAGTAAGTTTCCCTATAACACTTGAATAACAAAAAAAAATTCAAAAAATTTAATAGACTTTAGCTATAAAAAAATACCCCATAATCTTTTGCTTAAATGTTTGTAACCTTTCTCATACCCATACATACTTCTATAAAATTAAATACCCCATAATCTTTTTCTTTAATGTTTGTACCTTTCTCATGCCCATACATACTTTTATAAAATTTATTATTGTTAATATGTTTACTAAAATTTTGTATTTCATATTTTATATAATAATTATATATAAAACTTATAATAACAAAGTTAATATTGATATAGATTTATTTGTTAACTTTTATTATATATATATATATATATATATATATATATATATATATATATATATATATATTATTAATCATATATACTCTCTCTATATAATATTCATAGTATATATAAAATATTCACATATTGATTATTATTAGTAAATGTTATTAATATTAATATTAATATTAATGTGTAAATCCCATTATCTATATATATATATTAATCATATATGCTCTTTATATATAATATTCATAGTATATATAAAATATTCACATTGATTATTATTAGTAAGTGTTATTAATATTAATATTAATGTGTAAATCCACAAATGTATATGTATTAAATTAATAATATTTTTTTATAATATATTTTAAATATATTTTTATTAATGTAATTAATTTAATTAATATTATTATATAATTTGAGAGTCTAGATTTTTCCACATATTTACCACAGTTATTAAATCTTCACATAATCTCTATAATTTACTTTATGACACACACACATGATAGCTTCTCACCATCTAAACTTATTTATAACTAACCAACATACTTATATGAAAAGATATTTAATAATAACAAATAACACTTAAATGCCTTAAAAAGCCAATAATTTAAAAAAATAACATTTAAATACCTTAAAAAAACCAAGTAGGAATTTCCATAAATGAAAATTATTCAATAAAATGTTTAATACTTGAGGATGTTATATCTCTTAAATTTCAACCCCTTCTAAATTTTTTCTATTAATAATTTTTATTCTTCACATTATGTTCCAATACAATCTTTAAATATCCTTATTTTTATCCCTTTTAATTATTATTTTATTTTAGAATTATATTTCTTCCCATGTAATAATTATTTTAACTTTGAACTAATGTGATTTCTTTGTAATTAATTAATTAATTAAAGCCCATATATTCTCCCCCTCCTTCCCTTTTCCCTCCTTTATTTTTATTAATTAGTTAATCCCCACTTTTAATCCTTTTAATGTAGATTCCTTCTTAAATTTCTATTTTATTAATTAATTAATCTCATTTTTAATTATTTTATGTAGAGTTTTTAATTACAAATTTTGATCATTATCCTATGATTATTCTTCAAGGCTACTTTTGGTTAGTCACTATTTATTACCTTATTATTAATTGGTAACAAAGATATTATCTCACTTGTAAGACTACTTTTTCACCTTTTATCTTCAAAGTTTTTATAAGTTCTTCCCTATAAAATATTTTTTTTCAACACTCTTTTCAATTATTCATGCTTCAAGATTCTAAGTAGATAGATAAAATATAATTACAAATCCAACTTTTCATACCTCCTACATACTTATAATTGTCTATGTATTTCATTACATGTTCCACCCCTTACCCAACTGAATAAAGATTAAATTACACCCATTCAATAAGATTTGGATACTTATTTATGGGTACGTTTCCTATAACACTATAATGACAATCAAAGAATTTGATGTATTCTTTAACTAGAAAAATACATCATAATCTTTTGCTGGAAGGTTTGTAAATTTCTCACACAGGTACATAGTTGTATAAAATTAATTTTGAATATGTTTAATAAAATTTTGTATTTCATTGAGTCTAATGGTTAAGAATATGTATTTCCTCTTAAGTGAGCTAAGAGGAGTCCCTTATCCCACAAACAAGAGGATCTCATACACCAATTTGATATGTTGACTTGACCATAATCTTAAAAATAGATTATTATTATTATAATAAAAAAATTAATATTAATATAAATTTATTTACTAACTTCTATTATTAATTTATTTATTTGTTAACTTTTATATATATATATTATTTTTTAACTTTTATTTATATATATATATATAATAATAATAATAATACGTTCACATTGATTATTAGTAATAACTATTATTAATATTAATGTCTAAATCCAAAAATGTATATGTACTAAATTAATAATATTTTTTATACTATACTTTAAATATATCTTTATTCAAAAACTATACACAAACATATTAATATTGTTAATCTTATTAATCTATTTGTTATTAATAAAATTAACTCACATTTTCCATTTCCCTATAAACGGTCTACAATGCCATTTAACCTAATTTTTTCGAAGGAAAATCAACTTTGTATATAAAGTACTTTGCGTTTGGAAAATTTTGGGGTGCAATGGGAATTTGACTATCATGATTACGAGTTAAGGTTCCCGAAGGAAGAATAGGTGGGGGAGGCGCGACCCAGTTGCAGGTTCAAATTTCTTCAATGGAGGACTTCTTCCATCGAGTTGAATAATCGACAAACGAGTTTTGATAGCCAGGAGAAACTACATCCTTCGTTCCGGTGGTGTGTGATACCCAAATATGAGTATGATACCTGACTTGGACACTTACTCCATCAACTCTTTTACTCTACTGCTTTTTTCCATTCATTAGCCCCCTGATTTTCTTGACCTCGAGTTTTGAGTTCTACTCTCGTTAGTCCCGTCCTCATGAAGGCATTTGCACCTATTTAAAATTGCTTGTTATTTGGTGTTGTACTGTGGATCCGTGGACGCTGAGGAGACTTTGTCTATATTCTATTTCGGCATTCTATTGAGTTCTTTATGGTCTTTATTAACTCTTGAGAAGGTTTTTAATGGACATAATAGACTGGTGGGTCCGAGGTGTATGGTGAGCATAAGATGTCAATTTAAACATCTGAAGAACTGGTGGGTTTCGAGGCGTCGGGTGAGCTGATACACTTTTATCTTTCCACAACTTCCTTCCACATTATACACTATCTTTCTTGTGCCTTTTGAGCAGCTTTTGTCTCTACTCGAGTTGTCCTCTAGTCTTGTGAATCTTCTAGTCATGCTCTTTTTCTTCTACCTTAGATTTTTCTACCCTCCTCCCTTCGGGTTCTGTGCTACATTGTTTCTTTGGGTTATGCACTTCAGAGTATTGTGGTTCTGAAAGACAGAGTCTAGGACTCACTACGCTTCTAGCACTGTTCCATTATCTCTTTCACTGCACTCTCTCATTCCTTTGACCTTTCTGAGTCTTCCTACAAAGTTTCTGGGACTTTGGAGTCGGTGGAGCCCAAAACATGGCCACACACCCCCTATCGTGTGTTGAAGCCAATGTCAGCACACTGATGAGTGAGGCAGACGAGGAACTCTGGAGAAAAGAAGGCATATTTGACTTGGCAGATACTGTTGGTAAAACTGTTACTCCCTCTCACAACCCCCCTAGTCTTCCTTCTCATCCTTCACTTTTGCATTCCTCCCCTTGCACTCCCCGTGCACGCACTTTTACAGAGCACTGCAAACACTTCCAGACACATGTGAATAGCAAATCAGATTTGAACTCTCGACCACGTCGCCGAGTCTGGAGGCCTAAAAAAACAGTTCATAAAATGGTTTTAGGTGTTGATGTTGGGCTTCCAGAGACCTGTAACTTAGCACTCTGTGGCCTTGTTGGCAGATTTTCCTACAACTACCTTTGTAAGGTCTCCATTTTTCATTGGGTAGAACTCTCATGGAAACCATTACTTGGATATGCACCTGAAGTTATCCTCTTGTCTCAAGGTTGGATGGGGTTTCTTTGTAAATCCCCAGAAGATGCAGATATTTTACTGTCTCAAAAGTGGATTATAACAGGAAGCATCCTCATGATAAAACGTTGGCACCTAGCCTTTAATCCTAATACTGAATACTTCCATTTCAGGCACCTGTGGATCCTGCTTCCACGATTACCTCTCCATTTCTGGGACAAAGCGGCCTTGGAAGCGATTGGCAACTCATTAGGCACCTTCCTGTCTATTGACAACTCTACTCTCATGGCTTCTTCCAGAAAGATTGGTAAAGTTTTGGTTGAGATGGATGTGCATGGAGGACTTCCAAAACTTCTCGAGATTGATTACAGAGGTAGAAGGTTTTCTCATCGCTTGGACTATCTCGGAATACCTTTCCGTTCCTTTCGCTGCCACAATATAGGACATCTTAAGAGAAACTGCCCAGGCTGGGAAGAAAATGAACTCTCGAAAGACTCAACATTTCTCAGAGACTTGGTTGATCAAGAAGAAGAAGCACACACTATGTGCAGCTTTCCCATTCCTGTCCCCCCTTCTCCTACTGATTCGAAAGACTCTTTCTCGGGTAAACTAAAAAATTACTGTCCATCTTTTTATCGTTCCTTAACTTTTTTAGAGATTGCAGAGTTAAAGACTCAAAACTTTTGAACTCCCTATTTCAATCTAAAGTCTTATCTACACTACCAAACACTAACCAGTCCACCTCCTCCCCCCGTGTCCCCAATCCTAGTCCCCCTCCACCTGGAGTTGATCGGATTGCCAAAAACACACTACATCCCCAAAGTGACTCTCCCACTTCACTACTTCCTTCCAACACTATTGATTCCCTACCTCTCTCGACCAAACCTTCACTGCTACCAGGTTTTCGTGAATTTGATGAAGGGGATTCCTCCCTCAACTCGGTACTAGACACTCTGATTCCACTTTCCCGGGATAGTTTCAACCCTATCCCATTGCCCACCTTCATAGGCCCTAACCGCATCGATCCTTCCACCTCTTCAGTAGTTGCAGGTACTTCATCGACCATCCAGCCGGATCCTTCAAAGAATTACTCCTGGTCAAGAGGACTAGGTACTGATTTTTCCCCCGTCAAGACAAGAAGCACAAGGAAGAAACTGCAGAAGGAAAACACCCCTTCCTTAGACTTGGATCTTACAACTACTGTTAATGGGGTACTTAAAGCGGTGAAGGCCCTAGCAAGAGCCAAGTAATGATCCTATTGTCACTAAATCTTAGAGGGCCTGGAGGCACCCTTAAAGCTGCCTCTCTTCGTCGCACCTTGGATTCCACACATCCCAGTATACTATTCTTACAGGAAACTTTGGTCAAAGATAAGAAAGCACGCTCCTACATTCATGGTTTTTTTCCGTCTTGGCATACCTGTGCAGCAAGTTCAATTGGAAATTCAGGTGGTCTTCTGGTGGCTTGGGACCCTCAACTCTTTAACCTGGCGCCTTTCCTCACTGTTGGGGGGATTTTGTTATCTGGCAGTATTCTCTCTTCTAATCGGCAAATCAATCTTTTAAATTTGTATGGCCCCTATACGAACCGTAAATCGTTCTGGTCTAAGTTATCAAATAGTGGTTTACTCTGTCTAAAAAGTCTCATCATTGCCAGTGACCTGAATTTGACGCTCTCTAGTGGTGAATGTTGGGGAGGAGCTGGTGCGTCCAACGAAAGTCTCAATACAAATTTCTATAATAACGTCTTTCTCTCACATAATCTTTTTGATGTTCGACCTTACAAACTTGTACCGACTTGGCGAAATGGACAATCTGGCAGCAATTATATAGCTAAACGTCTGGACAGATTTCTGGTGGCAGAGGATCTTCTTCTCGAAGGTCGTTTTCTTCGCTCCTGGGTTGGATACCCCTTTGTCTCTGATCACGCTCCTATCCTGCTACAACTAGAGAACAATACTCCTCCCATTGCATACCCTTTCAAATTCAATCTGCATTGTCTCTCAGAAAAGGATTTTAACAGCCTAGTAAAATTTCTTTGGAATAATCAACTTTATCTACAGGAAGCTCATATTCAACGACACTTCATTTGGAAACTACAGGACCTAAAAGTACTCACCAAAAACTGGTATAAAGAACAAAGATCCTGTGAATTTAAACATTTGCAATTTCTAGAAACCAAAATCATTGATATTTTAAAGAAAAATGTGGATGGTTTTACTCATTCGACGAATGAATCCCTCCTCATGAGACTTAAAACAGATAGAAATAATATTCTAAATTCTCAAAAGGAGCAGTGGCGTCTCAAAAGCTGTGCACTATGGCTACAAAGCGGTGACAAAAACACAATATTTTTCCACCAGTTTGCTAATCAGAGGTGAATCAGCAAACACCTGCAAGAAATTAAAGACGATTTGGGTCATCTACATTTAGGGCAGGATGCAATTTCCAGGAAAGCTGAAAAACATTTTAAAATTTTCTACAATAAGTTTGAGACTCCTCTGATAATAGAACAAGTAAAGGTGGCTTTCTTATTTAACTCTTGGATTTCAGAGGAGGAAGCAAAAGAACTCTTTCTGCCAGTCACCTCCCGGGAATTAAAATCAATCTTATTCCACTTCAAAAAGGAAAAAAGTCCAGGCCCGGATGGCTGGACTGTGGAATTTTTTACACATTTTTTTGATTTGATTATTGAGGAGCTACTGGCAGTGGTGGAATCGATCCGATCTAGAGGACGTATGGCTGGCAGCCTAAATTCCACTTTCCTGGCCTTGATTCCTAAATCAAAAAATTCACAATCCTTCAGTGACTATCGCCCAATTTCTCTCTGCAATCTGATTTATAAATTAATCTCTAAAGTGTTAGCCAACCGCATTAAGCCGATTTTATCTAAAAAGCTCTCAGCTAAGTATTTTGGTTTTCTGGAGGGACGATTGATCCATGATGCTATTGGTACAGCATTTGAAAGCATTCATAACATCAAACAGAAGCACTTAAAGGCCCTACTACTTAAGCTAGACTTACAAAAAGATTTTGATTGTGTCAACTGGGACTTCCTGAGACTGATCTTGATCCAGGTGGGATTTGGAGCTCAGTTGAAAAGTTGGATTTTGGAATGTGTTAGCTCAGCATCTATCGCTGTCTTAGTAAATGGGGAGGACCCAAATTTTTCAAGATTGGGAGAGGCCTTTGGCAGGGTTGTCCACTCTCCCCATTGCTCTTCATCCTTGTGATGGAAATCTTGAGCTTACTACTAAAATCCAGTCAAGAAGCGGACACATTATCTGGAATCAAAGTCACCAAATTGACTAAAATCCTCCATCTTTTTCTTGTTGATGATGTGTTACTAATGAAAAATGCATCTTTGTAGGAATGGCATGAGATCAACTGCATCATTCAACTATTTTGTTTGGTTTCTAGTTTAAAAGTAAATCTTAACAAATCCTCAGTACACTTTTCGAGACTAGAGGAGACAGAACTTCAACACCTCAAGCAACTACTCCCATATAAGTTCTCTGATCTGAAGGGGGGTTTCAAGTACCTGGGGTACTTCCTAAGATCTAGAATGCAGAAGACAAAAGATTGGTTATGGCTAGAAAATAAAGTGGAAAATAAGATTAGCCTTTGGAGCTTTCGTTGGTTGTCTTTGGGTGGCAGACATACTCCTTGCAAATCTGTTCTTGAAAATTAGTTGGTGTACTGGTTATCACTTGTTGTTGTCCTGTTGTCCATCCTACACAAAATAAGGAAGCTCTTGTTTAATTTCTTGTGGAAAGGAAACTCAGATTCTCATCATTATCACCTTGCAAACTGGCAATCACTTGCTCGACCAAAACAATTTGGAGGCTGGGGGCTCCTCAACATTATTACTTTCAACAAGGCCTTAGCAACTAATACACTTTGGAGAGCTCTCACTAGAAATGGTCTTTGGCAAAAGGTTCTGAAAGAAAAATATCTACACTCTGTCTCAGTTACTAAATGTCTTCGCTCAGAAACATTTGTAAATCCCTCGGCATCCAAAATCTAGAAAAATCTGTTGAAAACAGTCCACATTATCAATAATTGGCTCACTTGGAAACCTGGATTGGGATCTCTTGTGGAGTTAGGGCACGCGCTCCCTTTCGACACGCCTCAGGTCCACTCTACAACAGAATCATATCACCATACTAGCACATGCCTGGAAAACACATCAACTTTCCTCCATCTCGATTCAATGGTTAGACAGTGTCAAATTAGAACTCACCAGAGACATTGCATTGGAATGGGACAGATTCAGAAGATCTCTTCAAGCATCAGGCATCACACTTGCAGATAACATTGATGAACTACATTGGACCGGAGGGAATGCCTTTGGACTCATCACTTCAAAAAAGTCTACTCAGCCATTTGTGCTTCACAAAATTTACCGATAGTCTCTCGATGGCAAAAGAGCATTTGGAATTGGAATCTGTAGCTGAAAGTTAAGCTTTTGACGTGGTTGACCGCAAATTATAAAATTTTGACGTGGCCTAATCTCCAGCGCAGAGGATGGGAAAGTCCTAACAAATGCATCCTGTGCAAACTAGACAGTGAAACTACTGACCATTTATTTCTGCA
>JZKD02S0456236.1:420730-443502 GCA_000966675.3 Picea glauca | reverse complement strand
TATAATGAACGGTCCAGATTTACAATGAAATTACAATATACTTTTACAAGGCAATTTTTGCTTTGGGGGCTTTGCCCCCGAACCCCCGCTGGGGGCCCGCTTTCCCCCAGACCCCACAAAGGGGTTACCCCCTCTCTGCACTCCCTCGCGTAGAAGAGTGTAGATACTTCTGGGGTGTAAATACTTCATGGGGTATAAACATGGCTGAAAGCAAGGACCTCTGAATCAGAAAGATAATCAGGCTCCTCAACCAACACAAGGTCACGACGAATAGGTCTCTATGGAGTTTTAACTGAACTTTGATGGTTACAAAGTGGAGATCGAGAATTTGTTGATGCTGGTGACATAACAGACAATTTCCAAATCTTGCAGATTGGTGGTTGGAGGAGAACGACGATGGAAGAAGGAGCATGTGGTTACAGAGTTTGTTAATCAACTCTTGCTTCCAGATAAGAAAAATCCAAATTGTAGAAAGGGAGTTCCTCACAGCTGGATCAGACCAAAATGGCACACTACTCTGATCGTTATCCATAGGTATCTTACATGTGAAGGTAGATTCTCACTAATCTATATCTATGACATTAGGTTATTAATGCATCTAAATGGCGATTATCCTTTAAATCTCCCTTACTTTCTACTGAATATCTTGACAAAGATGTCAAAAAGAGTGTAGTCACTCTCCTCTAATGCAAAGAGAAGCCTGTTTCATCAAGTCTTCATTAAGACTTTAGTTGTGTCTACTTTGAGAGAAATACAGAAACCCTGGAGTTGGCTCATGCAATCTTTAAACCCTAACCCATAGTTCGGAAAACAAAACAAAAGAAAAATGAATGTCACACAGAAGCCAATTGATGAAACCCCTATCAAAGAAGAAGTGCCTGCTGTCAGGGTGACAAGGAATAGCAGAGGTAAAAAACCGAAGTTGGATCTAGAAATCAAAATGTTTTCTGAGGAAGATGTTAAAGGGGAAGAAGATTCAAGTGAATATTTTTATATTCAAACTACAACCAAGCATGAACTACCATCCACCAGTAAAAAGGTCATTGTAGTCAAAAGGACAAAGAATAAAGGTGTGCCTCTATCTCAAAACCCTAGAAGGAATTCTACTAGGGTTACCAACAAATATAGATTGAAGTCCAAAGCCATGTTCAATCCCTTAATCAAAGAAGAAAACATCATAGTTATAGAGGATCACTTTGAAGATGTTGAAGCAGGTACTAGCAAAAAAGAAAAAAGACCTCCATTGCATAAGAAACCAACAAAAGGAGGTAAACAGATTGTTTCATCATCTACACGACCTATCACAAGAGCTACAACCAAATTGGCAAAAGCTAAAGAAATTGCTAAAGGTATCAGTGAGATCTCTGAAAATAAAGAGGGTTACCTTGTAGATTCAAATCACATATCAGATATGCTAGAATCCATGGATTCAACAAGTTATGATGAAGAACACAGCTCAGAATTGGTTTCTAAATACCAAGTTAAATTAAGAGAACCCAAGGTTTCTATAAATCTGAATGAGCCTGCACCTTTTGAAGAGTTCCTCAAATTTAAGGTCAAAGTTAAAACTAATAGAGAAAGGATCAAAGAGCTCAAACAAAAAATTTCCAAACCTACTGTTGTTATCATACTCTAAAAATTTTACAATAATTGTTACAATCATAATTTTGATGTTTTCCAGGAAATATGGCAATGTCTACTCATTTTGGCCTATGAAATACAAAGACCTCGAAATGTATGACTAGATCAAACTAATCCTTGTTTTGTAGAATCAAATGTAATGATGGAAAGATCATATGATATTAAGTTGTTGAGCAATGATCTATTTTTGGAACGTAAATGCTCTTTTTGAGCTAACCCCCCTAATATATAGATCTTATCTAGATCTAGTCATTAAGAACATTCTAGAAAATAGGATCAAGGGTTTTGTGGATAGTTTAAATAGGTAGAGGAAAGACTCTATTAAGGTCGAAAATTTGGAGATCTAGAAGACTTATGTTGAAATTCCCTATAAGGCATTACTATTCTATTTGGCACTTAATAGCAAAGGCATATGGATGGTTAGACACTCTTTTCTACTATGTTTTCTTTCTTCATGCTTGAATTCATTATTCAGATTGCAATGCATTTGTCTCTTGATTGTTAATTAATACAGTGAAGAATTTACTGTGGAAGTTATTTTCAAGTTTTGATTTCAAGTTGATGGTCTTGTTTCTTTATGATATACTTGGAGAAGAATTTATGTGAAGTTGACAAATTGAAAGCTTCATTTTCTCTTTTTCTTATTGGTCTAATCTATCTATGTGACTACCTTTTAACCAGTCAATGGGATATACTTTGTTATGATTTGGATTTTCATGTTATGTTATACCCTTGAGCCAGTTTTCAACCACCTTACTCAAAAAACCAAATCATAAAAATCCTTTAAAACACTTTTCAATAAACCGATGATGCCCTAGCTTTCCCTCTCACAGTCAAGTGCAACTTTGGGGAATAACATATTTTGGCGCCATTGTCAGGGACGAAGAAATGAAGATATCTTCTCTGGGGAAATGACAAGATTAGAATCAAATATTGATGGTGAACAAGATTTTGGACATTATTTAATACTGTGATTAATCACTTGGCGACTCCTCTGCAGTAATTTTGTCTCCCAAAAGAGAAGGTAAAGGACCTAAAACTCCTCTATCTTATTCATCATCTACTAAGAGACCAGTAACCAGAAAAAATCTAGATACTGAGCCTGTTGTAGTAGTTCCAGATCTTGAAAAGTTATTAAGAAAACCTAAGTTTGTTTCTGGACAATGTTCTCTCTCAAAGGGAAAATTGTCTTCAGAAAGTTTTCAGGGACTATCCTCTGAAATCAACAAAACCAAAGTGGATGAGGAGGTGATTCCTGAAAGTGAAGTCAAACCTGTTATTGAGCTTGATAGAATTTCATTCCCTTCGACTATCTCAGAATTAAATCTAGAACAATGGAAGTTACATATTGGACTCATTAAACATGAGTATTCAAATACCTTGCCCATGACTGAAAGTTTGGGAGATCACAACAAAGATATTAAGAGTGAACCAGAGACATCTTCTTCTTCTCTTAGATCTCTCTCATCTGAAGATTTTAAATCACATTATTTTTCTTTTGAAAATCCTTTGTTTATGGGCCCTTCATCTGTTCAAAGTCTAGAAAAGAAATCCTTATCTGCTAAAGAACAAGACTCAGTGACAGTACAGTTAAATTTTCATACATAAGGGACAGTTTCACCTCCAACATCACCAATCTTGCTTACTCCCAAATCTCAAACATCAAATATAGCAAGTATGGTTGTAGATGGAATGGATGAAATTGTTGGTGCAAGGTATGCCCCTTTGATCCTCCCACAAGTCATGTTTGATTTTCCACTTAATGATTACATGAGATACTTGCCCAGATTTAATGTAGATGGAGTAGTTACTGTCGAAGAGCAATTGAGTTCATTTTATAGTTTTGTAGACAATTTTAATGTAGAGCATGCAGATGTGTGGATGACATTGTTTATGCAGAGTTTAAATGGTGAAGCAAGAAAGTGGTTCAGGAGTTTACCTCCTAATTCAATTGTTGATATTGTGGCCTTAGATGAAGCCTTTCTTAAACACTAGGGAGACAAGAAATACTTTTTGTACTATCTCACCAAATTTGGTGCTTTAAAAAGGAAACAAGGTGAATCAATACCTGATTTTACTAAAAGATTCAACCAGATGTGTGCTAAAATTCCATAGGAGATTAAACCTTCAGAGACATCAACTAAAATCACTTTTGCCAATGCTTTCGATTCAAAATTTTCGTTGTTTCTTATGGAAAGAAGGGATGCTACCCTAATCCTGATGCAAGATGATGCTATTGAGGTAGAATAAAACATATTAGCAGCAGACAAATTGAAGTCTAGGAGTGATAGAGACAGAAAATAGAAAAAAGAAGAGTTGCCTTCATCTTCTAATACAACATCTGATTCTAAGATGGATGAAATGGCTAAGATGTTGAAAACTCTGACATTTGAGATGGAAAGGTTGAATATGGAACAAAAACAACCCAGTAGACCTACACAAGAGGGTGGATACAGAAACCAAAATCAGTTTAGGAGGCAGAACAATGCACCTCAAATATTACCAAGGGAAAGAAAAAATCAAGATGATCAAAAGGTTTTTCCTCCTTTCCAGAATAATGCAGTAGATGAGCAGGAGGATGAAGATGATACAAAACATGACCCTGCAGTTCACCTAAATGATTCTGAAGCATCTCCTATGCATGTGGCATAGCAAGATTATGAAGATGCTTTGATTTTAAACCAGTTTGAGGAAGGGGATGTTGATGAGATCATCCAAAAGGAACCTAAAAGGAATAAGTACAATCTCATATCTGGTTCAAATACACATAAAGTGGATACACATGTTTCCACAAAAAAGACCAGTACTCTAGTTAAAACAGGAATCATCAAAAGAATTCCTAAGATTCAGGTTGATCAACCATTGAAACAACCTACCAAGGATAGTACTGCTGACATAAAGGAACCATAAATAAATGTTTCTTCTTTCATTTTAGAACATGAAATCAAAAAAATCAAGATTTCAGTGCCATTGTTAGAACTCATGAAAATAGAACCCTTTAGAAATATTGTCCTCAAGTCTCTACAGTCTCCAACTCAAGTTATCTTTTCAGATACAGTCAATCTAGAAGATAAAAACCCTGTTGTAACTATTGGACCTCACATTGAAGAAAAAATTGATTCCTCTCCCCCATTCTACATTTCATTAAATGTCCATGAAAAGATATTGCACAACTGCCTAATGGATTATGGTGCCTCACATAATGTCATGCCTAAGGTGGTGATGGAAGAATTAGGGTTGGACATTACTAGACCATATCATGATCTATATTCTTTTGACTCTAAGAAAGTCAAATTCCTTGCAGTTATGAAATATGTGGTTGTTACTCTTTTCCAATTACCTATGAAAAGTTTGGTATTAGATGTTATTGTGGCTAACATATCACCAAAATTTGGAATGCTTCTTTCAAGATCTTGGGCCAAGAAGGTAGGTGGTACTCTACAGATGGATCTTAGTTATGCAACCATACTTGTTTTTGGTGGGGAATAACGGAGATTTTGAAGATAATTTTATTTGGAAAATGTATTTTGATGGAGCATGTTCTAAAGAAGGTTCTGGAGCTGGTATTGTCTTCATTTCCCCTACTAAGGAGGTGATTACTATGTCATATAAACTTGAATTTGACACCGCCAATAACATCAGTGAGTATGACGCCTTACTATTAGGTTTGAAAGTTGCAAAAGATATGGGTATAGATAAACATTTTGTTTTTGGATATTCAGAATTAATTATTCACCAAATCAAAAATATATATCAAACGAAACAACAAAGGTTGAAACTATATAGAAATGAGGTGTGGGATTATGTGGATAATTTCTTTTTGGCATTCAATATTACTTTTGTGCACACAAATTTAAATCAGCATGCTGACTTTTTGGCACTTGCAGCTAGCAACTTTAAAACTCTAATGTTTCCTAATCTGATATTTGAAGTTGAGGTCAGACACAAACCCTCAATACCAGATAATATAAAACATTGGCAGGTTTTTAAAGATGATGAGGAAATTCAAATATTCTTGAAAAATATTGAAGAGTTTTCTAACGTTTCAATAGATCAGGATGATGAAAATGGTGAAGAAAAAATACATTCTATAGAGGTCCTTCAAGATATTGTTGTTGGGCACAAAATCATTGAACTGAAGACAAACCATCTTCCTAAAGGTTTGGTTCCTCTAGAGAGGTTGTTTGATCACAATGATGTTTCCAGGAAGGCTGTTATTAAAACATAAGAAATGGATGTAGTAGACTGTGAGATCAGTTTTGATACAAATCCCACATTGGTCAAAATATCTCAGAAACTGTCATAGAAACAGAGAAGAACATATGTTGAGTTAATGAAGCAATATTCATATATATTTTCCTGGTCTTATGAAGATTTGAAAGTATTTGATACAGAAATCATACAACACAAAATTCCTCTAAAATCTGGGTCTAAACCTGTTAAGCAAACGTCTAGACAATTTAATCCCCTATTGTTACCCATAATAGAAAAGGATTTGAAAAGACTATTAGATTCCAAAATCATAGTGCCACTGAGATACAGTGAATGGGTATCCAACCTTGTGCCTGTCAGGAAGAAGAACAGAGAGATAAGTCTCTGTGTGGACTTTAGGAATTTGAACAGGTGCTCCTTGAAAGACAATTATCCATTACCAAAAATGGATCATATCTTACAGAGAGTTGTTGGAGAGAAGAGGATCTCTATGTTTGATGGATACTCAGGGTACAATCAAATATCAGTAGTGGAGGAAGATAAAAAGAAAACATCTTTTACCACTCCATGGGTCACTTTAATGTACGAAAAGATGCCCTTTGGACTGATGAATGCAAGAGCCACATTTCAAAGGGCTATCGATACTTCTTTTATTGGTGAAAAAGATAGGTTTTTGGTTATTTATCTCGACCACATCACTGTATTTTCATCATCTGATGAAGAACATTTACAACACTTGAAGCTGACTTTTGAGAAATGTAGAAAGTATGGCATATCACTTAATCCTAAAAAACCACACTTTTCCATGGAGGAAGGAAATCTTTTAGGACATATTGTTTCCCCTGAAGGTACTAAAATAGATCCATAAAGACTCAAATCTATCCAACAAATAGATATTTAGAAAAACAAGAAGTCTATTCAGTCCTTCATTGGTAAAATTATTTTTTTGAGGAGGTTTATACCTAATTTTGCAGATATTATCAAATACATCACTGACATGTTGAAAAAGGATGCAGAAATTAAGTGTATACTTGAAGCTAAAGAGTCTTTTGAAAGAATTAAGCAGGCTCTTGTTCAAGCCTCTGTTCTCATTAGTCCAGATTATTCCAAAGGATTCATGATTTTCTCATTTGCATCAGAAAACACCATAGTTCCTGCCCTCCTACAAAGAAATGAGCAAGGATATGAGCAACCAATCTCCTTCTTTAGAAAAATGCTCAGAGACTCTGAATTGAAGTATGACATAATGGAGAAACAGGCTTATGCCTTCATAAAGGCCCTGAAGTCATTTAGAGTATATATCCTTCAATCTGAGATCACAAGTTATGTCTTGAGCAGTGAAGTCAAAGAAATATTGGTTCAGCCTGACTGTGAAGGGAAGAGAGGGAAATGGATAACAAAATTCATGGAGTATGATCTCACCATAAATCCTACTCAACTAATAAAAGGTCAAGGCCTTGCCAAATTAGTGACAAAATCTAATTGCAAAGAAATTGGGTTGTGCCATATTTCAGACAAGAGACATGATTCTTTTTTCCATATTGAAGAAACAAATTCACAGGTAAACAACAAATATGTTTCTTCACCATGGTACAAAGATATCGTATTTTTTCTATTGAATTTTCAATCTCCCCCAGATTTAGATAAATCAAAATTCAGATCATTAAAGCTAAGAGCAGTAAAGTATTGCATTATTGATCAGATCTTATTCTGGAAAGATCCTAATGGTTTCTTGTTGAGGTGTGTCGATGAAAAAGAAGATGAAATTTTTTTTTATGATCTACATCTTGGTGTGTGCCGAGGTCATCACCATTGGAAGGCTATTGCCTTCAAGATTCTTAGGGTAGGCTATTGTTGGCTAGTTCTATTCTCAAATATTTTTTCTCAGGTCAGGGCATGTGAACCCTGTCAGAAATTTGTTGGAAAGAAGAAACTTATGTCTCTTCCTTTAAAACCAATCATCACTCATGGACCATTCCAATAGTGGGGCTTGGATTTCATCGGAGAGATCAATCCTTCATCTTCAGGACAACATGGATGGATTCTTATAGCCAGTGATTACTTTACGAAGTGGATCGAAGCAATTCTGACTTGGAATGAAACAAACAAGGTAATCATGGACTTTCTAGAAGGATATATTTTTTCCATGTTTGGTTGTCCTAAAAACCTAGTCACTGATAATGCACAGGCTTTAAAATTGAATTCCATGATTGAATTATGCAATAAGTATAGTATCAAATTGGTTCATTATACTCCCTACTACCCCCAAGGGAACAGATTGGCAAGATCTTCCAATAATACTCTAATAAGGATTATAAAAAAACTACTGGCAGGAAATAAAAAATCACGGGATTCCAAGTAAAAGTTTTTCCTATGGGCCGATCGTATCAGCAACAAGAAGTCTATTAGGACCTCTCCTTTCCAGATGGTATATGGGACAGAAGCTATTCTTCCAACTCAATTGGGCCTGCCAGTTTTAAAGTTTTTACAAGAAGAGTTAGAAGAACCCAACGATATCCAAAGGAGAATTTTTCAGATGATTGAAGTTCAACATGTCAGAGAACAGGTGAATCAGAAAGATGTTGCTCACCAGAGCAAATTCAAGGCTACATTCGATAAGGGAAATACGAAAGATATTTCAATGTGGGAGATTTGGTGTTAAGGTGGGATGCCAGGAGAGAGGATAAAGAAAAACATGGTAAGTTCGATAACCTATGGTATGATCCTTTCACAATAGTCAAGGTAACAGACAATAACACTTTTCTCCTGCATAATTTAGACAACACAAAATCTTTTGGAGGACCAGTGAATGGGAGGTTCTTGAAACACTATTTTGTCTAAAGACTTATCAGGTTTTCAGTTAGTACAATAGCTTTTCTTTTCAATAAAGACTCCCTATACCCAATGGACTTGTTTTTTACAGTTATATTGCGAATAAAGACTGACAGATGTCAGGAGATCAGTGAATTAGAAATAAAGGAAAAGGCACTGGTCTGCAGTTATTGGAGTTTATTATCAAAATCCATCCCTAGAAGGAGCCAATGTTAGTCTCTAATTTTGCTTTTGATCTAGTGAGAAATCCTAATCCTAAACCCCTCCTACCTGCACTTCATTATCTATTTCCATTTGATTTAAATCATTACTTTCATCTTGTTATGGTTTGCGTTTCATCTTTTTGGATAATTTCCTTAAAGTTTGGAGTTTTAAAAAATGGTTTTGAATGATGTGTCACTTCATATGCCTATTTGAATCTTGAAAATTCCAAATTCTGCCAAGTCATTAATAGCGCTACTGGAATAAAATTATTCTCGTAGCGCAAATATAAGCATGCCTTAATATGCACCCGCCCCCTTGATTCCATTATGATTACCCAGATTGAGGACTAAGAGTTCGCATGTGTCCCATGATGGCTCTCGAATCATTTGGTGATTCAAACCTTTACATGATCGGGATCTATACATGCAAAGGAATCTTTCCAAATCATTCAATTCCCAAAGATTATGATTTCAAACAGTCACTCATCATAATGATTTTGGTGAATTTTAATCACAGATGTTTTCTCAGGAGAACAGTTATATATTAACCCATTGAAAGTAATATATTCAGAATCCAAGCAGTTCCAGTTGTAGCAGTGTGTTTCGATGGCGCCTAAGAGGAGCGAACAAGTGGTCAAATTAGAACCCGAGGGTGCTGAACTCCTCAAAGATTATCCTTAGATGGCTCAAAGGTTCAGAGATGTTGGTTGGTTCGAATTCCTTACCACTTTACAAGGTCACAACGAACAGGTCTCTATGGATTTTTCACTGAACTTTGATGGTTACTAAGTGGAGATCGGGAAGCTGTTGTTGTTGGTGACATAATAGACAATTTCCAAAGCTTGCAGATTGGTGGTTGGAGGAGAACGATGGTGGAAGAAGGAGCATGTGGTTAGAAAGTTTGTTAATCAATTCTTGCTTCTAGATAAGAAAAATACAAATTGGAGAAAGGGAGTTCCTCACAGCTGGATCATACCAGAATGGCACACTGCTCTAATCGTTATCCATAGGTATATCACCTGCGAAGGTAGATTCTCACTAATTTATATCTACCACAATAGGTTATTAATGCATCTAAATGGTGATTATCCTTTAAATATCCCTTACTTTCTACTCAAGAGATTGATAAAGATGTCAAAAAGAGTGCAGTCACTCTCCTCCAATGCAAAGAGTAGCCTGTTTCATCAAGTCTTAATTAAGACTTTAATTGTTTCTTCTTTGAGAGAAATACAGAAACCATGGAGTTGGCTCATGCAATCTTTAAACCCTAACCCACAGTCCAACAAATAGAAGAAAGGAAAAAGGAATGTCACACAGAAAAAAAACATTTCAATTGATGAAACCCCTGTCAAAGAAGAAATGCCTGTTGTCAGGGTTACGAGGAATAGCAGAGGTAAAAGATTGAAGTTGGATCCAGAAATCGAAATGTTTTATAAGGAAGATGTCAAAGGGGTAGAAGATTCAGATGAAGATTTTGATATTCAAACTACATCCAAGAAAGAACTACCATCCACCAGTAAAAAGGGCACGACAGTCAAAAGGACAAATAATAAAGGTGTGCCTCTATCTCAAAACCCTAGAAGGAATTCCACTAGGGTTACCAACAAATAAAGATTAAAGTCCAAAGCCATGTTCAATCCCTCAATCAAAGAAGAAAATGTCATAGTTATAGAAGATCACTCTGAATATGTTGAAGAAGGTACTAGGAAAAAAGAAAAAAGACCTCCATTGCATAAGAAACCAACAAAAAGAGGTAAACAAATTGTTTCATCATCTAGAGGACCTGTCACAAGAGCTACAACCAGATTGACAAAAGATAAAGAAAATGCTAAAGGTATCATTGAGATCCCTAAAAATAAAAAGGGTTACTTTGTAGATTCAAATCGCATATCAGATATGCCAGAAACCATGGATTGAATAGGTTCTATTGAAGAACACAGCTCAGAATTGGTTTCTAAATACCAAGTTAAATTGAGAGAACCCAAGGTTGCCATAAATCTGAATGAGCCTACACATTTTGAAGAGTTCCCCGAATTCAAGGTCAAAGTCAGAACTCATAGAGAAAGGATGAAGGAAGTCCAGAAGACAGTGAGACAGTTGAGAAGAGAAAAAACTCATAAAGAACAATGGATTGCTCATCAAGAAGAAATAATTCAAGGTTTCAAGAAGAAGAAAAAAGAGCAAAGGGCATTGCTCAAAGAAATCAGAGAAATCAACTTCAAACTCTATATAATGTTGTGCTTACTACAAATCTCAAACAGAAAGCTGCCAAAGCTACTGCTGTTATCATACCCTAAAAGTTTCACAATGATTGTTACAATCATAATTTTGATGTTTTCCAGGAAATATGGCAGTGTCTACTCGCTTTGGCTTGTGAAATACAAAGACCTCGAAATGTATGACTAGATCAAACTAATACCTATTTTGTAGAATCGAATGTAATGCTGGCAAGATCATACGATATTAAGTTGTTGAGCAATGATCTATTTTTGGAATGTAAACGCTTTTTTTGAGCTAACCCCCCAAATAGATAGATTCTATCTAGATCTAGTCATTAAGAACATTCTATAAATTAGGATCAAGGGTTTTGTGGACAGTTTAAATAGGCAAAGGAAAGACTCTGTTAAGGTCAAAAATTTGGAGATCCAGAAGACTTATGTTGAAATTCCTTGTAAGGCATTACTATTCTATTTGAAACTTAATAGCAAAGGCATATGGATGGTTAGACACTCTTTTCTACTCTGTTTTATTTCTTGATGCTTGAATTCATTATTCAGATTGCAATGCATTTGTCTCTTGATTGCTAATTAATACAATGAATAATTTACTGTGGAAGTTATTTTCAATTTTTTATTTCAAGCTAATGGTCTTGTTTCTTTATGATATATTGGGACAAGAATTTATATGAAGTTGACAAATTGAAAGCTTCATTTTCTCTTTTTCTTATCGGTCTAATCTATTTATGTGACTACCTTTTAATCCGTTAATGGGATATACTTTGTTATGATTTGGATTTTCATGTTATGTTATACCCTAGAGCTAGTTTTCAACCACCTTACTCAAAAAACCAAATCACTAAAAGCCTTTAAAACACTTTGCAATAAACCGATGATGCCCTAGCTTGCCCTCTCACAATCAAGTGCAACTTTAGGGACTAACACAATCCAAACATAAAAACTAAAAAATTATATTTTTAAATGCCTCTGGATGGTGCTCTACACAACTCTACTTCTTCTTCGTTCCGTATGACCATTAAATAGTGGAATTTGATAGCCACCTTTCACTACAAATTTTGAATAAATTATTGTCATTCAAAGATAATTTTCTATGGCATATCAGCTATGTAGTATGACTTCACAAATTTCCTGCGTGTTACAAATAAAGATAAGAAAAAATGGGTTGATCACATGAAGTAATATTCTATCAAAAATGGCACGGTAATATTGAATACTATTTATATATACTGAAAGACTAATTTTCTTTGGCATATCAGACCTGTAGTTTGACTTCATGAATTTCCTGCTTGTAACAAATAAAGATAAAAGATAAAATGGGTTGATCGCATTAGAAATATTCCTTAAGAAATGGAATTGTAATTGCAGGATAAACATTGAATACTATTTATTATCTATACTGAGAGACACACCTAAGTTATTTACAAAAGTTTGTGTCGCTAATTTTCTTTCTAAACGTAAAAGAGTTCTATGAATTAACAAATACATATCTTGAACATAAGTTCTTAGAATGTATATTGTTGCAATGGTGTCCATATGAAAATTTATCCAGAAATCATGTGGCATGTTGTACTATTTCCCATATGAATACACCGTTGCTAATTTCCAAGGACTTGAAAACCAAGCTCAAAATGTTTCCACTAACAGGACATACCCAGATTCAACGAAGATAGATTATAGGAATTTCCCGCATGCATAGCTATGTCTAACATACGATCTCTAAATTTGACCATATTTGAATGCCAGATTTTACAGTGGCAAGGCATCAACCACTTCCCACGGGTTATTGTTATGCCTACCATATTATTACGAAAAAGCACCCAAAAATCAAATAAATGCATTAATGGTTGCTAAACATAAGTTGTCGGTTTGTTACGAAGGATTAATGGAATTGAACTTATCAGAACAGAGAGGAGAAAACAAAAATCAAATGGCGAGAAAAATTGAAAAACACAATTTATGTGGAAGAATGAATGTACATGGAATTTGAGTAAGAGAGACATATTTGTGCATGAAGCGCCCCATGCTCTGTGCGCTGGAAGTGTTGGTGATGTTAAACATGGGATTTTGGTTCATTTATGCTCCTTGAAAGGATCTGCAACAACAAAAACCAGATCCTCCTTCCAAGACGGACTATTGCTTTAGTTTGTGGAAACTCGGGTATTAAAACACTAAGAGTTGAGCTAGCCTTCACGCCTAGTTTTTCATAGTGAATCTTTTCTTGTGGCTAGGATAGAATTGATTTTAGGTTGAGTGGGAAACTTCTTTCTCCCTTTTAGTTGGGGTAACTGGGTGGGGCGCTGCATGTAGAGCTTGGTGGAAGCTGTTGGGATTGGGAGCTGGGAGAATGGCAGCTGGAGCTTGATAGATAGGAGAAAATGCATGAACGGTTTCCACCTTTGCTTGCATGTTGCAGATAACTTAAGCATTGCCACCTTACCTTCCTTTTATTTCATGTTGCAGATACCTTAAGCGTTTCCACCTTACCTTCCTTTGCTGGTGTCTATCGCCCTTGCAAGAGGTCTACAAGATTTTCCTTGATCTAAGAGCACCTTTGCCAAAGGTCTCTGCAAGATTAAATGTAGATTAAATGTTAGTGAATGAGAGTTTTCATTTTCTAATGTTAGATCTGTATTCACTGTAATAAAAAATATATAATTCTATCCAATAATAAATCAAGAATTATTTTTATAAATAATTTAAAATCAGATGTTTTTGTTAAAACTTTGGTTAAACTGCTAATATTGAAATAAGTCAAAGAAAACTAATACTGAGTCAATTCATATCGCTTTCTATATACATGACTTCGGCAGGTATAATAAAGTGCATGGACTCCTTTAATAACTTAAATACATACGGGAATACTTCACTAGAGAAAGTGAAGTTTCAACTCCGATAAGGCAAAAGCTTCACTCCAATGCACAATTTAAAGGGGATTTTGAAGCTTTTGATGTAGAATTATTTTTTAACCTTTTCGAGAATACAAACCCAAGAAAAACAATGAACTTTATTTAGAAAAATGTGTTCATCATACTTAAAAATTTAAAAAGTTGAAAATCAAAAAAATAAAGGAAAGAGGGTACCCAAAAGATTTTCTCAAGTATATTGAAATCTCACCATATTACAAAATTCTATGAGTTCTAAGTAGGATAAAAATTTCATTTGAGAATGATGAAACTGTAATAAAAAATCATTTAACTATGTTATAAAAATATATATGCTAATATCGAACTACCCTAAGATCCTAACAACCCAACAATTCATATCTTGAAGAAAAGGAAGACTCCAAAAAAGAAAAAGAGACTACAATGAGTGGGATATATGGTTTCCCCAATAGACTAAAAGCCATTTTCCTCATCTTCTTATTCTCCATTTCTAAGTACTAGTGCTAGGTATCTTGGCGGTGGGGTAGGAATGACTTCCATATTCTTATGAAACCCTTATACTATTAATAATACCAGTGAGATTGTTTACTTTCTTATTTTTCTAAGGGGGTTGGGTGTTGCATGGACCTACTTTTCTATTTTTGGAAGTTTTAGTCTTCTTGTGTGAAGCTTCTTCCATCGTCAAAACATGATACTTCACTTGTATTATCTAGTGTTTTTTTTTTTTCTCTCACTGTGGTTGGCTAGGCCTTCATCAAATCTACCTAATCCTTAATGTTGTTGGCCCATATGTAATTCAACACAATCATGAGGGCCACGTGACACTTTGGGGAGTTCTACACGACATTGCTCGAGTAGTTTGGGTAGGATTGAAAACCAAATGTAGATCGAAGGAGGCAGGAAAAACAAAGGACCTTTACGAGAAGCCCTTGATACCTCTTGATTAATTCCATATGCTAATATAGGAGGCTAAACAAATTATAACATTGAGTGTGCAAGTGAAAGGAATATCAAGGACCTTGTCCCAAGTTAGTATGGGGGAAATGGACTTCCTCCTTTCATCGCACTTGATAGTTGTTCTTCCAACACTAATATGGTTTGAGTGCATTTAACTATGATTGAGTCATGGTCAGGTTTATACCTCCACATGGATGGTACAAAAAGAGGGTGTTCTATGTTACCCAAAACAACTCTTGAAACCCATTTATCATGGTGGGATCTGCAAGAGAGTATTACACTCCCTATATGGATCAAATAATTATTTTCTAGTCTCCCATGAAGAAAAGTTTCTCTTCTAGCTCTAATATGGTTTGAGTGGATTTAACTAGGATTGACTCATGCTCGATTTTAAACCTCCACATGGAAGAGAAACCCCTAAAAAAATTCTAGAAACCCATTTTGTTGGTCACACTGACGACACTAACAGGGGGGGTGAATCAATGTGAGGATCTTTTTACACTTATTTTAAAATTTTAGTTAACAATCTCCATTTACTCATTACTTCTATTAATACTTAGTTTCTTACATGTAAACGTATCTCAATATCATACATCAACAATAAGGAACTATGAACCATCAAAATAATGAACACAAAGAACACCAGATATATGTGTAAATTTTTGTATTATGTGTTACAGGAGACTACAATCTCGGGGGTTTATCAACACCAATTGAAAAGAGAACCAAATCTCAATGAGAGACCCAACCTGCAGATCTCAACACCAACTGAGAAGAGAAATCCAACCCTCAAGTTCAAGACCCAACTTGTAGACAAAAATCAATCTGTCAAACTCTACTGACATTCTATAAAAAGACAAGTGCATCAACTATGCACAACAAAACCTGTCACAACAACCTATCACCTCAACCTGTCTCATCAATTTCATCATCCAAATTTGATCTACTCACAAAGCTCAATCATCAAGTCAACTCTCAACCATATGCACAATATCACCAAGTTAACCAACAAAATACCTCTAGCAATACATCATACTCTCCATAAAATAAATACCATAAACCATTACACAAGACCATGTGCCAAAATCACACCTTTAATCCTATAGCAATCCCCAAGACCTATACCATACCATGCAACAATTGAAACAATTCCAATATTCAAATATGATCTGGTTATTGAACTGACAACTTTTTGTAGCACTTTTTCTCCCAAAATTTTGCTGCCATGATTTTTCTACCGTGAACTTTCTCTATCAATAATACCTTCCCAAATAACCTTTCACAAATGGATATTCGATATGCTCAAATATCATACCCATAAGAGACCCTTGATCTCTTATTTATACTTCTCCAAGTAGCTTCCTCTAGGGGTTATCTTCTAACCAACTTACCCAACTTACATCTTGTGGCACTAACCCAATTCTAACCAATTTGTCCACTTACAACCACTTTATCCAAAAATATTAAACTTTTCACTTCTAGTTGCAACTAATTTATTTTTAATTGTTTTCTTGTTGCAACCACTTAACTAATGACTAACCACTTTGACTGGTCAACTTATTCTAGGAGATTCTAGAATAATTTGACTTCTTTGACCTTCTAGAGGCTTCTAGATAGCTCATAAGGGTTCTCCAACTTCACATGGTCATAAATCTCTAACTGTGAGGAGTTATGTGACCTTCCACATATCATCGAAAACAACATGACATATATTATGCATCTGGAATAGTTTCTCCTGCAAACTCATCAATTTCCGTTACTTTGTTCCTCAATCAAACTTAGGTTCCTTAACCACTTTGTTAGGATACTCAACCACCTAACCATTTAGACTTCACAAAGCGTCTTCATGTGAGGAATTTCACCATAAGGGGACCACTTTGAGAAATTTATCCAAGAGCGTCTTCCTGTGAGAGATTTCACCATAAGGGGACCACTTTGGAGTTTATCCATTTGTTTCTTCCTATCAACCATGAAATGACATCAATGATACAAATCCCTTTAATATCAACACATCATTATGACACCACGTGACATCAATCCTTTGACAACAATTACATCAATGACCATATAACCAATAATAAATATATCAATGATACAAAGACATCACTATGAAAATACTTGACATAAACCCTTTGACATTAATCCTTTGACATCAATGACAACATACTACAACCATATCCCCCTTTATCATTGATGGAAACACCAACATTGATGGAAACACTTAGACATGACAATGCTCATGCTCCCTCTATGATCATTTCTCCTCATCAATGTTCATCTCACCACATCAATGTGACTATCTCTCCCCCTTTGACATCAATGGTAAATGGTATTTTTCTCCTTGGGGCTTCTCCCCCTGCCTGAAATCTCCTTGGGGTTTCTCCCCCTGTCTATATGCCTTTGAGCTTCCTCTGAATAATCTCTCCCCCTTTGGACAGGGGATATCACTTTGATGCAATGTTGATGGCATGGATTCCAATCATCTCTCCTCCTGGAATCATGTTGTTGCAACCAATCATGGGAAGAAGAATAACTCCCCCTATGGGTATGTCTCCCCCTATCTTCTCTACAAGATGAACAATATGGTACTACTACAGTATGCTTATGTTGCAAATGCTACTTCTCAACTGGAACATAGATCAACTACTCAAGAACGATTTTCTCTTCCTATGACAATCCTTGGATCTATCCATGCATCAATCTCGTTCCATACCATACATCATGAAGAAAAATATATGCCGACAATGAATAGAGAATCATGAACAAAACATCATCTATGTACATTATGTGCCATACTATGTGTCAACCATGCAGAACACCCATGTACATCAACCATGTACATCAATACCATACAATATACCATAAGATATAATCAATGGATTGTATCAACCATATGCAAAGAACATGTGCTAACTGTGTACCAACCATATGTCTCTACCAACATGCCAACCATATGCCTCAAAAAAGTGTTATATCACTCATGATATGTCTCTACCATGAACCAAGTGCCATAACCATATATCTCAACCATCAATATATCAACCAAGCATATCAACTATATTAACCCATTCATCATGTACTAAAGCAAGTGCATTAACCATGCACCAAACCTCAACAAGATGAAACACAATCAAGATTTGTTCCCGTACATGTATGTCGTATCAACCATAAACATTGTGCCAATCATACTTCTAACAAGTTCCTCAACCAATGTACCAAGTATGTATCAATCATGCATAAACTATAGATCAAGCTATGACTCATCAATGATGTACAACATAACCACCTCATCAACTCATCAATTGCATGTCCCAATATGTACCGCAACCACATGCCAAATTACTGCACCAAGACATCCAACAAATATGCTCCTAACAATACATCATAGGATATATCAATGGAGCTCACATATGTACCATCCATGTACCATGACATATCTTCCTCAAAAACCATTCACTACAACAAGTACTAAGCAGCCAATAGTACCTCTAAACATGTATTAATAGTGTCCCTCAATAGTTCAATGTTATATCTCTAGCTAGCATCACATCATCATGATATATCTCATAGACAAGGTGCCATAACATCACTGAGAACATAACCAATATTATACCTTATCATGAATGCATCACTCCACACACTAAATATTGTACCATGCATCCAAGATAAATAAACTTCAACAGTCAACCATATGTCATCACCATACATACATCAAACACACATGAAAACACATAATAATAAAATCCCACAACAAACCATGTCAAACCCTACAAAACATAGTTATACCATCAAACCATGTTGCAACTCATATGTACACTCCTCTTCTTGAGGATTTTTTCACAGGTATGTGGTTTGTTCCACGGACAGGTCACGTATGTACACAACCTTTCTATAGGTCACCTTACGTATGTATGCGTCTTCTCCCACAGGAGCTCATGTATGCTTTAGAAAGAGTGACTCTTTCTTGATTATTTATTTCTTCATTCATGTCTGGTTGTTCAGTCTTCTTCATCCACTTCTGAGAGTGTCCTCATTTCTTTGTACTTGTACTCTGAACTTCCATCCTTTCAACATTGTCTTCCTTCCAAGTTACATGTGCTTTTCTTGCCATGCTATATGAATCACTCCTCATAGACTGTCTCCTTGAATTCCAACAATCCTAAGATTTGTGGCCAAACCCGCTGCAGCTATAACATCTCATGATATGACAATGTGCAGCAACGTGTCCCACTTAATTACATCTCCAACATCTTAGGATGTTATGGTGTCTTCCAAAATCTCTCCTTACATAATTTCTGCAATCCATAGATTTGTGACCATATTCATTACATGAGAAGTAGTGACCATGAAAAACATTTTCATACCTTTTCTTTGGTGTCCACCTTGAAGGTGTCTCTCTTCTGAATTTTCTTTGAGGTGTAAAGATGGCTTCTTGATGTCTTCTTTGCTCCATTTTTCTGAATGTTTCCTTGCTTTGTGTAGGTCCTTGACTTGCAACTTTGGTTCCACTTTTTTAGAATGAAGGACTTATCTCATGCTTCTTAGAAGTGCTAGCTTCAAAGTGAACAACTTGTAGTATCCAAGCCTTGATTTATCATTTGGATATCTTTGGCTATTTAGGGTTTCATCCAAGATTCTTGAATTGTTCATGAACTTGATGTAAGTGTTTTACTTATCTACTTTCTTTTTGAGATCAACAAATTCAGCTTCCAACTTATGGCATGACTCCTCCTTTTCATTTACATGATTTTTCAATAGTTCCTCTATCCTTTTGGATTCTTCAATTTGTGTATTTAGATTGACATTGACTTCAAGGATTTTTTTAAGCTCATCATCTACCTTCTTCTTTTCTTCTTTTTGACTAATTATGTCATTCTTTAGTCTTTTGATCTCTTCTTCTTTTTCTTCCAATTGATTTTTTTTACTTTCTTCTTATTCTTTGAGGATTTTCTTTGGTGCCATGGTATGCCTTGGGTAATTTTCTAGGACTTCCTCAATGTATTTTTCAAGATACTCAAAATAAATTGAATAATGTCCTATTTCCATGCTAAACTTGCCTAACTTAGATACCACTTTTTCTTTAAACTTCAACCAATATTCCTCTTCACCTACACAAACTTTTACTATATCTTCTTCTTTATTTGCAGGAGAGCATTCAACATTATCAAACTTAGAATTATTGCAATCAGAAGATTTTGGAGAGTCTTTACCTTCATTGTCCTTGATGGAATTGTCTTGATATACCTTCTCTATATTTAGCCATAGGTCCTTAGCAGAGGAATGTTTTCCTATGATTTATTTGACAAAATATGAGAGCCCATTGAAGATGGTATTGAGTGCTACTACATTATTCTTCCTTGCTGCAAGTTTTGACTGATTCTTTGAGGTAACTGGTCTAGCAACAACTATATTCCAAACAGGTGCTCGTTTTTCCTGCAAACACCCTTTCATTTTTATTCTCCATGCCGAGTAATTTGTCTCATCAAATAGAGGAAATTCATTTGCATCTTCATCCATTTGTGTGTCCACGGATCTCCTTCAAGCTTGTAAGGCTTATGATGAAGGCCTGCTCTCATACCAATTGTTGGACACACTGACCACACTGAGAGGGGGAGGGGCGGGTGAATGAGTGTGAGTCTTTTTTTACACTTCTTTTAAAACTTTAATTAGAAATCACCATTTAATCATTACTTCCATTCATACTTAGTTTCTTACATGTAAATATATCTCAACAACATACATCGACAATAAACAACTATGAACCATCACAATAATGAACAGAAAGAACACCATATATATGTGTAATTTTTTTTGTATTATGTGCTATAGGAGACTACAATCTCGAGGGTTTATTAGCACCAACTCTCAATGGAAGACCCAACCTGTAGATCGTAGTACCAACTGAGAAGACGAATCCAACCCTCAAGTACAATACCCAACTGGTAGACAGAAAGACATTTGTCAAATTGTACCCACAATCTATACCAAGACAAGTGCATGAACTATGCACAACAAAACTTGTCACAAGAACTTGTCACCTCAACCTGTCTCATCAATTTCATCATCCAAATCTAATCTACTCACAAAGATCAATCATCAAATCAAATCTCAACCATATGCACAATATCACCAAGTTAACCAACAAGATACCTCTAGAAATACACCATACTCTTCATAAACTAAATACCATAAACCCTTACAGAAGACCATGTGCCAAAATCATACCTTTAATCTTGTAGCAATCATCAAGACCTATACCATACCATGTAACAATTGGAACAATTCCAATATGAAAATATGATGTGGTTACTGAACTACCAACTTTCTGCAGCTCCCAAATCTATTGCCACGGTTTTTCTACCGTGATTTTGTTGCCGCTGCCGTGAATTTTCTTTATCAATAATAGCTGCCTAAATAACCTTTCACAAATAGATATTCAATATTCTCAAAGATCATACTCATAAGAGACCCTTTCTCTCTTATTTATACTCCTCAAAGTAGCTTCCTCTCTGGGTTATCTTCTAACCAACTTACCCAACTTCCTTCTTTTGGGGATAACCCACTTCTAACCACTTTTTCCACTTACAACCACTTTATGCACAAATATTAAACTCTCCACTTCTAGCTGCAACTAATTATTTTTTAATTGTTTTCTTGTTGCAACCACTTAACCCATGACTAAGCACTTTGACCAGTCAACTTTTTATAGGAGCTTCTAGACAGGGATGATTTTAAGGATGGAAATTTATTTTAAAATGTAGAAACCTTGGCGAATCTTACTAATCCTTCATGTGCCAACTATAAATGATTGGCGATATTTTTGTAAAAATATTCAAATTTATAAGGATTTGATATATTTTTTATAAAATTTTGGTGATTTTTAAGGTAAAATAATTTTATCCTGTAGAATTTGGGCGACTCATTTTTAAAATAGCAAATCTCATTTTTGGAAAAACCATGGAAAATTAGCCCATGAGTGAAATTTAGCCCCTAAAATCATCCCTGCTTCTAGAATAATTTGACTTCTTTGACTTTCTAGGGGCTTCTAGATAACCCATGAGGGTGCTCCAACTTCACATGGCCATAACTCTCTAATTGTGAGGATTTATGTGACGTTCCACATATCACCGGAAACGACATGACATATAATATCACTGAAAACGATATGACATATACTATCCATATGGAATAGTTTCTCTTGCAAATTCACCGATATTCATTACATTATTCCTCAATGAAACCTGGGCTCCCTAACCACACTACTAGGATACTCAACCACCTAACCATTTGGACTTCACAAAGTGTTTTCCCATAAGACTTTTCACCATAAGGGGACGACTTTGAGAACTTTATCCAATAGCGTCTTTCTATGAGGAATTTCACCATAAGGGGACCACTTTGGAGTTTATCCATTTGGTTCTTCCTATCAACCATGACATGACATGACATCAATGATACAACTCCCTTTAATACCAACACATTATTATGACACCATTCGACATCAACCCTTTGACAACAATTACATCAATGACCATATAACCAATAATCAATATATCAATGATACAAAAAAATCACTATGACAATACTTGACATTAACCCTTTGACATCAATGACAACATAGTACAACACATTTATCATGGTGGGACCTACAAGAAAGTGTTACACTCTCTGTATCATCAAAAGATTACTTTAGATGCTAGAAATAAAGGGAGAGGAAGATTGAGAGTCTTTTTTGATAGATCAAGAGTGTGTTACACTCTGTGCATAGATTAAAGAATTATTTTCTAGTCTTTACTCTTCTAGATCTA
>JZKD02S0456236.1:379687-420518 GCA_000966675.3 Picea glauca | reverse complement strand
ACCATTGAAATATGCCTATGAGCGTCGTGCCCAAAGTGGGAATATATGAAAGAGAAGAATATTGGAGGATGCGTATATGCCATTAAAGTTGGACTGTAACAACGGAATCGAAACAGTTTGAATTAATACAAATCTTAAATCAGAGTCCCACCAAAATATTCTTACAAAATCCAAATATTCCGTCCTGCCATTTGCAGTTTCAGGTCTTTAACAACAATCACCCACAGAGATCAGGAAAATAGCCCACACGGAATATCGAATGGCTCAGAAATTAAAAGAGATTGTTGATAGTTTAAAGTAGATGCACGACGGCCCTCCAATACTTTTCGATAATGAGGTGCCCGTATGCGTAAGAAAACAGTGGGAAGAGACGATTGTGATATCCAGTCCATTAGAGTTAAAATTGTCCAACCATGCGCGTGTAGCATCTACGCGTAAATAGCACTCACTGTACTGTCTTTCAAGAACGAGATCCAGACGTGTAATAGCACTCAGGAAAAGTTAGATCCGGATAATTTTCGACTTCGAGCTTTTCTGCGTTAAAGTATTAGTGTGTTGATGACGCAGTGGGAATTTCAGTACCTCAGTGGGAGTCCCGGTAGTCGATCCGCGGGAGTTGGTGCCCTGGATTTTTATTAACGATTGTGATATCCACTGCATTAGAGTTAAAAATGTCAAATCATGCGCGTCTAGCATGATACGCGTAAATGTTCTTACGCGTGCATGTATGAGTTAGTGAGTGAATTGAACGTACGGACCGTACCGAGATCATACTCAATTTCCACATATACTGACATTGAATATATCATTGAGACGTGCAATAGCACTCAGGAAAAGTTAGATGCGGAGGATTTTCGACTTGGAATTTTCTGCGTTACGGTATTAGTGTGTTGATGACGCTTCAATGGGAGGGATTTCAGTAGCTCAGTGGGAGTCGCGGTAGTCGATAGGCGAGAGTTGGTGCTCTAACCTATTATTAAAAAGTCAATCTAGAAGGGTTTGGACAGACCTTCTGTAAATGTCGGTGGCACTTTGTTATTTTGCAAAGTTTTAAAGTAGAAACCTTTGACAGGGCACTTTCAGACTTGCTGTAAATGTAGGTGGCACTTTGTTTTGCAAAGTTTTAAAGTAGAAACCTTTGACAAGGCACTTACAGATTCGCTGTGAATGTAGATGGCACTTTGTTATTTTGCAAAGCTTTAAAATACAAACCTTTGACAGGGTACTTTCATACTCGCTGTAAATGTAGGTGCCACTTTGTTATTTTGCAAACCTTTGACACGGCACTTAAGTCTTGCTATAAATGTAGGCGCCACTTTGTTATTTTGCAAAGTTTTAAAGTAGAAACCTTTGACACTGCGCTTGCATTGAGATTAGTAAAGTGTGTGTATTTAAAATATGTGTAATTTTTTATTATTAATATATTAGATTAAAAAATTGAAAAATAAAAAAATACCAAATATCCTGGATCTTTAAAGCATATAGTCAAGTCTTAATTTTTTATATTCTGTTTTTTCCTTAATCCAAATATTTATTATTATTTATGGTATATATTTATATTCAGTTATTTGTAAATATTTATACTTATAATTTAAATATTTATTATTTATTATATATATTTAGTTATTTCTAAATATTTATTAGATATTTATACTTATTAAAAAGTTATCATAAAATTTTATGTCAATTATTGATTGACATTTTTATAATTAATTTGGGTTTCTTTTGATTTCTCTGAATACTTATTAAATCATGATATAAAACAAGGGCATTTCCAGCAGATATTCCAGTATCTAATTGTTTAAGAAATGTATGTAGCAGCTAGCAATTGGATGTAAATTTCAATAATTTTTAACTTTTAGTTTTATTAAAATAAAGTTTATGAGGATGTTTATGTTTTTAATTGTGTTGTATTCATATTCATAGTATAAATAAATATTTTATAGAAAATTTTGTAATTTGATGATATTATGTTAAATATAACTCTATAATAATTTTATGTTATGTATATGTTTTTTTTTATATTCACAATAAAAGGTGGTTTTATGTTTCAAATAGAAATTAGCAAAAACACATATAATATATAATATTTAAATGACACTTAAACATAAATATAAAATTGTATGCTAAGAGTAGTTTTAATAGTTGTCACTAAACAATCCATTCCATCCATAGCTGCAAAAGGTGGCTAGGGTCCCTTCCCTTGCTTGAATTGATTTCTAGGGGTTCTTTTCCCTCTCTGACCATGGTTGTGGCCTCTTTCATTTTTGTTGGTGCTTTGATCCATGGGGCTCTCCCCTCCGTTTTCATGTGAAGGTCAACACTCATTTTTCGGGTTCGCCTTCTGGTTCATTTTTCATGATGTAGTGTAGAGGGATTCCACTTCCCATTGTTCTTCTCTTCGGGTTCAAGAAGCCCCATCTCTTGTCATTCCCACGGGTCAAGAAGTTGAAGATGAGGGTATTACATATCTGTGAATTTAGTATGTCACTTCAATGATTTCTAGCCAAAGTTAGTATATCTAAATAGTTGGATCTTTGTTGCGTGGATCAAAATCATGCAAAAGGAAGCTTTCATTCATCCTTGTGCAAATAGATTTTTCATTGTTGAGTTCGACATTGAGGAGAATATAGATCTCATTTTCAACCGAGGTCTTTGGTTTTGGGGAAACTCAGGTTTGTGCATGAAATCATATACTCCTTTCAATTTGGTGTCTAAATTTCTCTCCTCAACTTTAGTTTGGGTGTGAATCCCCAATCTACCCTTGCATTTTTGAGGTTTACCCTCTAGTGAATTCATCTGTTCAACTTTAGGAAAGTTCTAGTTTGCAAGCTGTGAAACTACGAGGCACAACACTTCTACATTCGCTCGCATCTACATGGAAATGGACTTCAGTAAAGGGTTCCTAGCTGAAGTTATTCTTCCTGGTAAGAATTATTCTTGGTCTCAAAAATAGATTATGAAAGAATTTCCTTGCATTACATGTCTTTTTTTGAAACAAGAGATCTTGCAACTCAATGCCCCAAAGGGTCTACGAAGAATAAAAAGCATCATAAATCAACTTGGAGGGTTGGTTCTAATGGAAATGATCAATTAATCTTAAAAGAAAGCAGAAAGCCTCCATAAGACAGTGGGAAGCCTTCTGAAATAGATCCTCCTACTCAACTAATTTTGTTACCTCGAGAAATGGAACAAGAAACAACTTAGAATCCAAGGAAAGAGGAATTTTCCCCTCAAGACTCAAACTAGGGATTATGGAACCCGCAAATGTCGATGAGGTATCGAAAAAAGAAAAAGTAGAATCTTTAGATCACAACAATCCATAAACCAAGGTACGGGAACAAGAAAAAGTAGACTCTTCATATCAAGAGAACCCACGAACCATAAGCACCACAAATAACACAACAACTGCAAAATAAGTTTGGAAGGTACTTGGAAAGAATAGGAAATCACAAGTAATGACACAACCAATGGTAATAAGAAGTTAGACCCACAATCACTCAAAATGGCAGGCTCTACCCCAACGGGTTAATTTAGATGCGATGTTTCTTCTTTCCTAGTGTATTTTGTAAAGTTTTTATATGTGAAGTTTCTATTTGAATATTTGAAACAATCATTTATAACTTGGAGCAGTTGTCTTTTTGAGACCCTAGATTGGCTCCAATTTTCTTAGAATTTGTAAGTTTTCCTCTCACCCTTTTTGCTAATACAAACCCCCAAGTTTCTATTAAAAAAAAATGTACATCCAATTTGTACCATGACCATTTATATATATATATATATATATATATATATATATATATATAAATTATCCTATTAAAAAATATTTTAATTTTTGAGTTTTTATAATTTTATTTTATATTTCCTTTTCCAAATTATACCTCATCAAATCCACCCTAAAAGAAGATCTAATCTGATTTATAACAAGTCCATGTGATACTTAAATTCCTTATATTGATTATGTCAATATATACTAATACTCTTAAGAGTTGTTATATCGAATGTATATATTTTAAGATACCCCATCCAACGAATGGAGAGTTTAAAATAAAGTCTGATCATCTTGTATCCATATAAATGCATCATTGTGCTGCAAATTATAGTTATAGGATTGATAATGCGATACTTCGCTTGCCCATCCCCTCTTAGGCATATGTAAATCCAGTAAAAATCTATTTCTAATTAATTATATTTTTTATATGTTTCCCGTTACAAAATTCTAGCCTTATTGTGCTGCACATCACTTTTTAACCATACATCTTTTATACGATTGGAATATGGATTTACACACAGAAAAGCCAATATCTTTATCGATTGAACTTATCCATGGAATATGGATCTACACACAGAAAAGCCAATATCTTTATTGATTGAACTTATCCATGGAATATGGATCTACACACAGAAAAGCCAATATCTTTATTGATTGAACTTATCCATGGAATATGGATACACAGAAAAGCCAATATATTTATTGATTGAACTTATCCATGTTACCCGTGTCATTTTGTACGTTGTGTGAAGTCTTATTTTGTAATGATTAACTTATAATCATTTATATGTGTAAATCAGAGCATGGAATATACTTTGATGTTGTAAAGCTTATCCATGTTACCCGTATCATTTTGTGCGTTGTGTGAAGTCTTATTTTGTAATGATTAACTTATAATCATTTATATGTGTAAATCAGAGCATGGGATATACTTTGATGTTGTAAAGCTGCAGACTATATTCATTTCTACCATTTAAATTCAATGCACAATATTCATTTATAGCATTTGACTTCGATGCACACATGGAGTTGCACTTTTATATAAATATGGAGTCTTTCATTATATGGACATATACATATATAACATGTAGCATGTATGAAATCTTGATTCTTAATACTCTCACAGCATGCAAAAGATATTCACATTGTTATTATTAGTACATATATAAACTTAGAGTGCACTTATATAAGTGTTGTTAAATTCAACTTGTTTCAAACTTAGAGAGAGGTTAACGGAATATCTTAAGTGTTTCTAACAAACCGAATCTAAATCTATTAAAGTAAGCATTAATTCTAACACTCACTCTTAATGCTTAGATCACAAATAAAAATATTGAAATCACATAAAAATATTTATGGACTTTGATCTGTGTCTAGTGTGGTCTTCAACACTATATTGATCCACTTCTAAACTTTCATAGACTACGCTCTTTCTCACCCATTCATTCGAGCTACCACTTCATCCATTGAAGATACAATTGCTTTCAACTATCAATGAGGTATTTGTAATGACTCATGATTCTTGACATAATTAAATCTGTCAAATTCCACAACTCTTCGTATTTGACAGAAAAAAAGTCTAGATACTTAAATTGACATGCTCCCATCTGTCGAAGTACACAACGCGATGTATTCCCCAGTTATATAGGAGAGCATTCTACATATTGAATGTATCCAACAATCAATCTTACAAAGTGATCTATTTCACATAGGCTCATAAGCACACAAGGATCAAAACTATAACTAGTTGTTCTTGGGTTATCGAATTCTCCTAGAACCACAAGTTGTAACACACTATAGGCATAATCAAACTAGTGACGAGTCATGTAGCACCGAATACATCAAGAGACGCGAGCTTAAATTTTGTTACTCTTCTCTCTGAGCGATCTTTCATCATATAATTTTACAAAATAATAATACTAATACTTTTTCAAGACTCACTGAAATCACTCCTAATTAGAAAAATTGTAACCAACAAAATAATCATCCATCTCTTGAATATTTTCCAGCATATCCTGAGTGTTCTTGTAATAACCTTTCTTGATTAGATTGTTGGGTGTGTGTTCAAGGAGCAACAATCTGATTGTTATGATGAGTGATGGAACGTCTTGTACAACCAACAATAAGCGTCATCCCTAGAAACCGATGAATGCCTCCATTTTAATGATTTTCCTCTAATCGTTTCTCATTTCTCTCTTTCCTTCACAATACCTTTGCGATTTGGTAGTAGTGTGTTGTAGAAAATATATGCTTGAAATTGTCAATGGCAACGACCTTACCACTCATGAAAATGGTAATAATAACTTCACTAAAGCATGTTCCATTCAATATTGTCGAAGGTAGAACAATTGAATTGAAAAACCCCAAAATATGTAGAAGAAGTATGTGTTGGAAATCTGTCTCTACCTTTCTCGTGCAGTAGTAAGAGAGACGGCTATGGCTTAGTATGTTTTAATTCTTTCTCTAACAAATTGGAGAACCTTCATATCTATAATATGATGGAGTGAATTCTCGACTAGCGTGCAACTTCTTTCTTCATTGTAACATACGCAACCACCCATAGGCTGGGAAATGACACTTAAATCGACTACAATCCACCCAACCATCCGCAGGCGAGGCATGATGCAGTCTAGGGGCTCACTTCACAATGAGTTATTTCAATTTGAATCACTTCTAAGTTAATCAAGGGACATGAAAACCACATGCATAATTAAATATTCACGCCAAAACTTAAACTAATCCATGCACAACGATAACCAACAAGTATGCATGTTTCGAACATTAAATTCAAAAATAAATAAATACATAGAGAAATAAAACATGCCCAGTTAAATAACCATAACAAAGAATACTTATCTTTTTTGAAAACAAGACACCAACTGGCTGCATACCAAGGATGTTCCACCCAACCTAGACACTGGTGTTCCAAGTCTCAGCAAGAGTGTCACCCCCAAGCCAAGGCTATGAATTCACAAGGACGGTTCCAGAGTGTCACTCGGCTTCCCAAACTAGTCAACACTCGAGCTCTCATAGGATTCTCATCACCCACAACCATCCAAGTACATTAGCTCTCTTCTACCTAGCTTGAACAACCCAAGAGAATGGACCCCTTTCTCTGCCACGTAGTTCCTCAGGCAATCCATCTCCTTCTAGGGCTCCAATGCAGTTGGTCCAAAATATCCATGTTACTCACAGTTGTGAGTAAAACTGAGCCCAGGCCAAAGCATCTCAGATATGTAGGTCTTGATTCATAGTTGGGATAGACCAACCATCTCTACAACCAACCATACCATCAATTTTATTCAACAATTCACTTTCCTTTCCCAAGCCAAAACACGAATGAGGAAAGATGAGTGGGTGGTAGAATGAATGGAGTGAAATCCCAACGAAAGTTGTGAACAATGAGAAATCGAGTGAATGAGTGCCAAAGTGAAAATGAGTGAATGAGTGAAGCAACCAATAGAAGAACAAGAACAAGAGTGAGAACCCCCAAATAGACCAAGGATGGGTTTATGTAATTCTTGTAATTAAGGAGCCACTTGGCCTTCCCTACCCAAGAAGTTCATGTAACTTTTTTTCTCCATTAAAACAATAATGGGTAAATAAAATATAAAATAAGTATTTAACCCCTCAATCCCCCTCTCTTGTGGAATCATAGCTCCCCTATAACTCTTTCCCTTATCCATCTAGTAGCCAACGATGTCTTTTATATTAGTAATGATCAAAACATTACATTTCTTAGGCACACTTGCCTCTTAATAATTTTTTAGGCACTCTGGCCTTTCATAACTTAAAAAGATACAATATTTAATATGGAGCTCAAAATTCGGGGCATTACATCCCCTCCCCCTTATTTTGGCACTATCCTCAGTGAATATGCAAAACATAGATCAAAATCTCAACATTTATTCAAAATAATGTGGGTACTTCACCTGCATGGAATCTTCATGCTCCCGGTAGCATCTCTGGGACCGTAGCAAGTCCACTGGACTTTTACCAGCTCTATAACTCGATTTTGGAGCATTTTGAGTTTTCTGTCTAATATTTGTGTTGAATGGACCTGAAAGTATCCCTCTATCTCTGCCTAAATCATATGCCAATCAATAACATGGTTAGGCTCATGTACATATTTTTTTAGCAGAGACATGAAATATGTTATGCACATTCATAGAAGCAGGAAATGCAAGCATGTATGCAATTGGCCCTATTATGTCCAATATCTCAAATGGACCACAGAATGTGGCTGCAAACTTTGTACAACTACCCAACCTTTAATAGTTCTTCTTGGGATTCACTGTTAAAAGGACATGCTCCCCCACTTTAAATTCTCTAGCTTTCATGTATATCTTGAGCTACCATTAAGTTCTCCTTAATCCTAACCATCTCGTCTTCCATATCCTTGAGAAATTTTGGCCCAAGTACCACTTTGTCTATTGGGTTGTCCTAACTCATTAGAGTATTGCATTTCCTTCCATACAACGCTCCAAATGGGTTCATTTTCAATGAAGCTTGATACCCCTTATTATAGGAAAATTCAACCAAGTGCAAGTACTCTTCCCACTTAGATGGCTTATCCATCACATACATCCTCAACATGTCTTCAATTACTTAGTTTACACTCTTTGTCTGCCCATCTCACTATGGATGGTATGTTGTGCTAAAGTTCATATTTGTACCAAATAATTTAAATAATCCCCTCTAGAAATTTGAAGTAAACTTTGTGTCTGTGTCTAGGAAAATTTTCCTAGGTATCCCATGCAACCTAACAATCTATTTCATGTAAATTTATGCAATATTAGTTGTTGTATGAGTTGTTTTTATAGGAACAAAATGAGAATCCTTTGTTAATTTATCAACGATTACCATGATCGAATCATGTTGTCTTGTTGTCCTGGGCAATTGTTTTATAAAGTCAATGGTTACCACTTCCCATTTCTTATCTAGAATTGGTAATGGATGTAGCAAACATTTTGGGTGTCTATGTTCATCCTTCACTCTATGACATTCCATACATCTGGCGATGTAATCAACAACATCCTTTTTCATTCTTGGCCAAAATAATTGGATTTTTACTGTTGCAATTGTTTTTTAGTAACCGAGATGTCCAGAATATGGAACATTATGCATTTCTTTTAATACCAAATTCGTGAGTTCTCCAGAACTAGGACCATAAATTCTATTTTTATGCGTAAGTAATCCAACTTCCTTTATCTCATACTCTTTCATTTTCTATAGTTCATATTCTTGTTGTAAGCTTTCCTTTACCTGTAGGTAATGCTGATCTATAACAACAATGTCTAAAATTCTGCTCTTCAAGTCTGACTAATGCATACTCACAGTTGTAGCATGCATGAGATGTATTCTTCTACTAAGTGCATCGACAACTTCATTTTCTTTTCCTTTGATATGCTTGATGTGAAAGTTGTATTCACTTAAAAATTCCATCCGTCTTGTCTTCCTAGCATTCAAAGTTGGTTGTTCAAAAAGATACTTCAAACCACTCTAGTTTGTTCTTAATTCAAATCTCTTTCCCATGAGATAATGCCTCCACATCTTCAATGCGTGAACAATTGAAGCAAGTTCCAAGTCATGTGTGGTATAGTTCCTCTAATGTTCTTTAATCTTTCTAGACTCATAACCAATGTCATGTCCATTTTGAGTGGGGATTGCACCAAGTACATACCACACAAATGTCAATTGGGCCAACAATTTTTAAAATAGGAGCACTAGTAAGTAATTATTTTATTAGATTAAAGTTCTCTTCATGCTCTGTTGTCCATTCAAATTTAATTCCATTATTTTTCAAAGAAGTGATGGGATGAGAAATCTTAGAGAACCCTACTATAAATATTCTATAGTAACCAGCTAACCCCATAAAAGATATGACTTCTGAAACATTTCTTGGTGTTGGCCATCCTCTAATGGCTTCAATCTTCTCTATATCTACTGTTATACCTTGTTTTGAAATAGTGTGCCCCAAGTAATGGATTTTCTCTTGATAAAAATAACACTTACTAAGCCTGGAATACAACTGATGTTCCCTCAACACTTGAAATACCAATCTTAGGTGATGTCCATGCTCTTCCTCTAACTTAGAATAGACAAGTATGTCATCGAGGAACACTATGAAAAACTTATCCAAGTAATGTTTGAGTATGTCATTCATTAAGCACATAAAGACAGTTGGTGCATTGGTCAATCCAAATGGCACCACTACAAATTCACAATGTCCATGACGGGTTATAAAGTTTGTCTTATTGATGTCTTCTTCTTTGACTCTTACATGATAGTACCCTGATTTCCAGTCTATATTTGAAAATATCTTTGCTCCTCTTAGATGATCAAAGAGGTCGCCAATTCTGGCTAATGGGTACTTGTTCTTCACAGTGGATTTGTTCAGCTGTCGAAAGTCAATCATAGCCTCAAAGTTCCATCTTTCTTTTTGACAAAAAGTACTAGTGCTCCCCATGGTGAAACACTTGGACGTATGTACCCTTTCTTCAAAAATTCTTCCAACTACATTTGTGATTATTTTAATTCTGGTATGCTCATTCTGTAAGGTGTTTTTGACACTAGGGGAGCTCTTGACACTAAATCAATAGAGGAATATATCTCTCTTTTTGGTGGAAACCCTAGTATTTATTGGAATACATCTACAAATTCTTGTATTACCAATATTTCTTCAAGGTTTGGCCCCTTTTTCCTTTATGTCCCCTCCACATGGGTCTCATACAAATGACATCCTTTCGTGAAACACCTCTTGAGTTGTAAGGATGAAATATCTCTTACAGAGATGGGTATTGGAACTCCTTTGACAATGCTCTTTTTTCCATATCCATCAAGACATGTGAATGTCTTTTTATGACAATCTAGGACAACATGATGCTTGTCTAACCAATCCATTCCAATTAGAATGTCATAAGACCCCAATGGTATAGTATTTAGATCAACATTTTTATTCACACCATTAAGACTTATGGAACATCCTCTGACAATATCATGGATTCTCCTTTTGGTTCTAGTGGCTAGCTAAATCAAACTTTATTTTCCAAGCTTACTTTTCTCCAAATGTAATCTATCCACTATTTAAGGATCAATGTAACAATGAATTTCTCCTGAATCAATTAAAATAACAACACGTTGATTAATTATCTTACCTTCCACCTCGATCATATTGGATTGGTATTCTTCCTGTCGATCATCTAAAGTTGAATAAATTATTCCCATGTATTATACTATTGTAGCCTCTTGGATGTTGTGCATGGTATTCAATATTTCATTTATGTGAGGGAAATCCTTGTACATGTGATCTTCTTTGCATCCCCAATATTGGATGGGTGGTCTTCCCCTTTTCCCCAAGGATTCTTGTTTCTTGGATTCATCCTTAGCATACTGATTTTGATGTTTTTTATTAGGTTCACTTCTGTTGAAAGGATGTTTGAATCCCTTCTTCCTTTGTTCAGACTTCTCCTTATTCTTGTCCTTCCAAGACTTCTGCTTGGACTCTCTTCCTTTTCCTTCCTCAGATAGCTATTTAGCGTTCCCGATGGTCTCAGTCAAAACTCTGGGTTCATCATATTGAATCTTCTCTTTATAAAAGGATGGTAATCCGCTTAAAAAACTTTGTACTTTTACCTTATCATCTTTTATAAACCCCACATACTTTAGCATCCCCAAGAACTTCCTTTCATACTCTGCCATGGTCATGCTTCCCAGCCTTAGTTCAAATAAATCCTGCATTTTCTTGTCATAGAAGTGCTATGAGAGGTACTCCTTCTGAAAATACTTCTTGAACTGATTCCAAGTGATCATATTCTCATCAACGCGCTCAAATTGATTCAACTGACCCCACTATATATCAGCCTTACCACGTAAATGGTAGGTGGAAATCTTCATTTCCAGTTTTGATGAATAGCAATGCAATTGAAAATATCTCCTGAGTCCAATCAACCATGCCTCAACATAATTTTTCCTTTATTTTTCACCATCAAAGGATGGTGGCTTAATCTTCCTCAACTCTCCTTGAAAACTATCCAATTCAATTCTTTTTCTTTGGTGCCTAACATTAGACACCTATGGACTACTTATGGAATCTTCAGATGCATAAAACTTCCTTGTTGAGTATGGAGGTGAGTGATGTCTATAAGTTCTTCTAGAACTTCTTGAATAACCAACTCTTCCACGATCATCTCTTATTTCATGATACCTTCCTTCTTCCTCTTGTTTTGAATTTGATCCCCTCTTCGTTTTCTTCTACAACTGATTTAAATATTCCTATTTTTCCCTTTTAGCAAAACATTCAGGAGGAGTAGTCGGAGTTTCTTTTTATTTAAGCTCCTCGATCTCCTTCTTGTAATCCTTGAGCATCTATGTGATGATTTGGATTTGTTCTTCCACATTGCTCACGAATGCTTGCATGTTGTCTAGAATTCTGGTGAAGACTTCCTTCAATTTTTGTTCTAAATTGTCTACACATTGTTTCTCTTCTTTCATCTCTAGCTTTATCTTCTCGATGACCAATTATAGGGAATACTTTGCATCCCTAGTTACCTGCAATTCCTCCACGTATTTCCTTGATCGCGATTACACTTCCTGCACAACATTGACTTGCATTTTGTACAATTCCTTCGTTGGTATCTAAGCTAATACCAATTGTACCTATGCCATATATTTAAGTGGTGTCTGGGACATGGCCTTGTCCATATGCAACATCTTCGTTATTATTTGGAATCTTGGACTTGCTTTCACTATGGTTTGGATGGTATCTTCTTCATTCTATGTGCTCTTATACTCGACTTCTATTTCTCCGGGGATCAGATCTATTCCCCTTTCGTGCCTTTGCACTGCTTGTATTTTATCTAAGACTTTCCTAATATCAACCAACTTATTTTGTATCCTTCCTCTTTGGTTCTCTACCTCTTAAAAATTCTCACCTACGTGATCTTGTACTCTCTCTACGACACGATCGACATCATCATTGGTGATTGTATACTCTAGTATTTTCTTATGGGCCTTGGCCTTCTTGCACGACCCCTCTGTATGTATAATTGTCCACTTGGGTAGCCTTGTTCCTTATGGATTAGCTACTTAATAGGTTTCATGTGTTGTTGATTCCCCCCTTCCTTGTTCTTCCTGTGTCGGGCCGGTATCTTTCTTCCCTATCTACACATCCTTTTTTGGAGCGCTTCCCTTCTTTTGCACTAGATTTTGACTGGTTTTCCCCTACTATGTTGGATTTTTGGCGCAATGATGTCTCTTGTAGGTGTCATGGATGAACCTGCTTCTACCTACTTACCTTTTGAAATTTCCTTGGTAATGATTGGGATCTTCCAGTCATTTTCCCAGTCTCACAATGTCATTTCTACTTTGTCTGCATTAATGCAAAATCGAAGTTGTAGCCATTCTTTCAATGGATACAAATGCACTTGGATCCACATGTTATGCCACATGGCCCTAAAGTTTCCTATTCCTTGATATTGTTCAACCACTTCCAGAGTTATCCTTCAGGTATCGTCTATGTTGTCCTAGATTTCACTCAGATACCTAGAAAAGGTGTCGACATTGCCACTTCTTTGCTTGGGGTCTGAAGTGTTTCCCATTGACGTCTACCATGTTATGCGACAACATCCTATTATGTCACAAAAGTATGAGTAGGATGAATCCTTCCATCCAATTAATGCTATCAGGATCATGAGCTAGGAGTAGTCGAACTTTGTTCCCAAATACTTCCCATCCTTGCAGTCATCTAGGAATAATTTTAGTAAATATGGCGCCCAACTGATCATGGTGCCATTTGTGCTTTGTGCTGCTACTGCGAGAACCCTTGCAGGGACCTCCTCCTTGTGACATTTCCTTAGCAGTTTTCATGCCATTAGTTTCATGTCCATCTTGGTGGTTGCATTGTTGATTCTCTTGATAATGATTCTGAGGGAGCCTCTTTTTGTCCTGTATGTCTTCTTCATCTCTTCCACGAGAGACTTTTATTTGGTTTTGTCTTCCAGGTACTGTGCATGACTCTCTCCCATTGATGGTAGACCCTTGATGAAGGAAATGAGTTCTACATCAATGGACACAGGTTATTCTAACCATAAGAATCCTCTGTGGAGGACTTCCATCAATTTCTTGACACAATTATTCACCTCTTTCTCCTGTCCAAAGTGGGGAATCACTAACAAATTCAAGATCCATGTGTTTTCCAGGCCTACCGCCCATTGCTTTGGCTGCAACATGGGGTATGAAAATGGTCATGTGCCTATTCTCTCCATGTACACCTACTACACAAATTCAGGGAATTTACTAGTGTCAAACACATCATGTTATTCGTATCTCAGCCTTTCCATGCACCCCAGTAGAGTTGGCGCGGCATGCACCCCATATAGAATGTACAATAACATAATTGAGGCATAGGGTTTCTTGCATGGGGACCACACGATGGGTTTCTTTCCCTTTCTTCGTACTGGCTCGCTAGAGGTCCCAATCTCTAGTTCTCTATATTCCTTGCCCGACTCTAGCTTCCCTGTGATGTATTCAACCTGTCCTTCCTCCTGCTACGTGGACCCTACTACAGGTTGTGATCTTAGCCCAACATACTCTTTTGGCTCGTTGTTTCCACCATTTGTTCTATGGGTTGCTTCATCCCTCACAGATTGTTGTGGGTTTCCTGTGGCTACTGGTTCGTGACCCTTCACACTGTCATGCGACAATATCCATCTCAGTCATCGTCGATGCTTGTTCTTCCTCCTTGACCAATGTGGTGCTCATTGGTTCGACCCGTGACGAGGGAATTGCATAGACATTGATGATTCCCTCTCTCTGAGCCATTTCCCGCTCCAGCTCCATGGTTTCTTCCAGTGACCTAAGACTCCTTCAGATTTTCCATGTAGTTTGGATTGGTGCACCAACCTTTGGTGGTGCCATTGTGGGTACTTCTTGCTTCTCTAAGTGAACTTCGACTCCTATGATCTCTAAATTCACCTGTGCGTCTCTTGTCTCGATGCTCCTTAGCTTCACGAGTTTGAATATGCACAATAAGTCCTTTTTGGCCCACACTTTCCCTTTATATATAGGGTGCCATTAATGCCTTGAATATTCTTGGAGAAGATTCCTTGGTTGTTACTAATGTGTGGAAGCTTGTCGATTACGATTCATTTAGTTTCATAAATTCCCAATTCATACCTTTTTGTCCCAATGATCGTTTTTTACTTTTCTGACCGTTAGCTCCTTTTCCACTGCTGTGCACTTTTTTGGTGCATTGTTCCTTTCTTTCTATGACTTTTTCTTAGTGCCCGATGTTTTTCTTGTTGTCAACCATATGCTGTGTGCAATCAAATTTTTTTTGTCGTGCTGATTCCACTATCTCCGTGCATGATATTTCCTAGTATTTTTGTATTTTCCTTCTTTTCTATTTGTGTATTCATTTTCCCCTCTTTTTCTCCTTTTTATTTATTTTTATCAATTTTATGTCCTACTCTCTACTATAGTACACTATATACACACCTTTCTCACCACATTGTACATTTTAAGGGTTAATAGGTTGAATATCCCTGTACAGTTTCATTCGACTACCGTTGATCATTCCTTTCAATTATGTTCCTCCCAAATATTTTAAATGTACATATCCCCCATCTGTGATAGTCTTTACTTCATATGGTCGTAGCCAATGCATTCTAAACTTACCAGGATGTTGAAAAAATTTACTGTCATAGAGTAGGACTAGGTCTCCCTCCTTATAGCTCTTGTTCTTCATATGTCTTTCATGCCAGGATTTGTCTCTTTATTCTTTTACTTCTTGGTGGAATTCTGCCAGAATATTGTCCTCTTCTATTTCCATTAGTTGAATTAACCTCTCCTTTACTGTGCCTCTTTTTGTCATGTTGGTAATTGTTGTTGTGCGTAGACTAGGTACCAAACATTCTAATGGAACCATTGCTTCCTTCCCACAAACCAATATGAATGGTGTCTTTCCTATCAAATTATTACATGTGGTCCTGTATGCCCATAATACTACTAGTATTTTCATGTCTCAATCATCCTTGTTGACATTGCATATTTTAGTCAGACCATTTTCCAAGATCTTATTGAAATATTCCACTGCCCCATTTTCTTGAGGATGATATGGTGTACTCTTATGGTGATAGAATTCAATCTCCTCAGTCATAGCCCTTATGGTATCATTGATAAAATGAGTTCCTTGGTCACTCATCAAAATCCTTGGACATCCAAATCTGGTGATCACTTTCTTTAACAAGAAGTGTGATATTGTCTCTGCGCTACAATATTTGATTGGTGCTTCTTCTGCCCACTGTTTTAAGTATTCAGTCACAGTAATGATATATCTATCTCCTAACCTTATTCTTGGTGGATTAATTGGTCCAACAAAGTCTATCGCCCATTTTTCAAATACCTGTAGAGTCACTTGTGGTCTTAAAGACATATCATCTCTTTTGTTAGGTTTTCCAACCCTCTAACAAACATCACATTTTTGGCAGTATTCATTGGCATCTTTATGGACGGTTAGCCACCATATTCCTGAGCGTAATACCTTATGCATAGTATTGTTTCTTTCATAGTGTCCTCCAATTATTCCCTCATAATCTTCTGCCAAAATTATATGCCTTTCATGTTCTAATACACACCTTCTCAAAATGTTATATGTGCCCATCTTGTATAAATATCCTGCAATAAGTTTATAGTCTACAACTCTAACTACTATATTTTTCTTATGCGTGGTGCCTTGTGGCACAACCCCTGTACTTAAGTATTCAATAATATCAACAAAGTATTCAATAATATCAACAAAGCATTCATCAAATGCCTATACTCAAAATAGTTGTGCATCAGGGAAGTTGTCTTCCAAGTTAGTAGGTTCTTGTCCATTAGTTTCCCTAGCCAGGTGATTAGGTACTACGTTCAACTTCTCCGGTTTGACTATCACTTCGAAGTTAAATTTTTGGAACAACAATAGAAATCTACATATCCTCCCCCCCAACACTGGCTTGTTGACCAGATATTTGAGGGCATAATGGTATGTGAACATTTTAAAGTGTTTACCCAGTAAATAGTGCCTAAATTTATGAATTGTGTATACCATGGCTAAGACTTCTCTTTCTGTGGTGTTGTAATTCTTCTCTAATTATGACAATTTTCTACTTGCAAAGGCTATAGGATGGTCTAAGTCTCATGCTCTTGGTTGTATCATAATTTGTCCAAGTGTTATGGTTGATGCATTTACATGAACAAGAAATTTCCTTTCCCAACCTAGGAATACTAGGATAGGTGTTGTGACCAGATTTTCTTTTAAGGTGTCCAATACTTGTTGACAGTCCACGTTCCAATGAAATCCAGTGTCCATTTTTAACAATTTTTCCATTGGTGCAATAATCTACACATACCCCTTTATAAATTTCCTGTAATAGCCTATATGTCCTAGTGTTTCTCTTAACTGACACACTGAATTTGGTGGTGGTAAATTTAAAATGAATGCAATCTTAGCAGGAACCACTAGTAAACCTTGTTTATAGAATATATGTCCCAACAATATTCCAAAAGGTGTCCCAAAAATGGATTTATTGATGTTCAATGAGATATGACATTGCCTGCATCTTTCCAACATGAGTCTTAACACTTCTACATGATATTTTAATCGACTTTATACATTCTAGTAATCTAGATATACTTCTACAAACTAATGTATGAATTCCTTAAAAGAAACTATGATTACTCTTGAAAATATGGTTGGTGCATTCTTTAGCCCAAATGGCATGACTACATATTGGTAGGATCAGAATTCTGTAGAAAAAGTAGTATGATACCTGTCCTCTGGAGCTATTTTGATCTGATCATAACTTGAAAATCCATCTGTAAATGAATATGCTTCTTGGTCTCGCAAATTCTCTAATACTTCATCTGTAAAAGGGGTAGGGAAAGGGTCATGTAAGAAAGAATCATTTTGTTTTCTCAAATATACACAGATCCTTATCCCCCCTTGTTTCTTTTCTTGGACTACCATAGCACTTATCCATTCAGATTCCTCTATTGGTTCTATTATACCATCTTCCAACATTCTGTCAATTTATTCTTTCACTTTCTTATTATATACTGGATTCAGTCTGTAAGGTCTCTTCCTAATAAGTCTTGCCTCAGGCTTGAGGGGTACCTTCATCTCACCTAGCTCCCCTTCTATGCCTTTCATCTCTGTAAAGGTCGTTGGGAACATGTCATTGTATTCACACAGTAACTCTATTATTCTTTCTACTATTTGTTCTTCCCAATAGTCTCCAATACTTGTCATTTTGGGATTGTCCTTCATCCTAATCTTGAATTTATTAAATTTTATTGGTGAAACAAATAATTATGACTCCAGAGATGGACCTTCCACCTCTCTTTCTCCTTCAATTTCTGTAATCAGAATATTGCATGGATCATCTTCATCTGGTGCTTCCTCTTCAACATGATAGCATAAAAATAATTCTTTGAGTGTCTATCTATTTTATTGTTGATATTTTGTCATGATTTCAACCTATGGCTCATTAGTAAATATCATCCGCTATATCAACTTTAGTGTTGAATCCATGTTGGGGTTCTCATGCTTGAATGAGAAATTTACTACAAACTTTTGTTGTAATGTTGTCCATTTTGTAGTGCCTATGCACATCTCATAATATATATACCAGTTCCCTAGAATTCCTTCCAATGTATGGATAAAATGATGAGTCCATTCCTCTGGCAGTGCCATCCTCCAATGTTCCTTGCATGTTTCCACGTGTTCCACTGGTTTTCCATGTCCATCATACTTTTTCATTTTATTAGTCCCATGCTCCGTGCCGAATCTAATGTGCAGTAGTTGTTTACACTAATACCAGTCCTGAATTGTTTCTTTGTGTGAACGCCACCATCTTGCAAGTGTGGCCTTGAGTGAAATATCTAGGGCTAAGAGCCTATGAGTTTCTAACACTTCTTCTTCCTATTTTTTCAAAAAATCCTATAAGTCATTTATCCCATGAAAATTGGGAGGTTCTCTTATCTTGGTACAACCCATCTTACTACACAATCTATTCTTGCACACCTTCTTGTGGAAAATTCATGTAATTGTTGTTTCCAATTATCCAAACATGTGTCTGAATCAGAAGCGCATGATGTAATGCTTCTCTAGCTGAGTACCCCATCTTCATTTGGGTTAACATAATCTTCTTCTCACACAGTGGTTTTGTGCAACTGGTTTATTTCTTCCAGATCTAAACAAGTGGGTTCTACAAACCTTTCTCCTTATGAAGGATATAATGGTGCAATGACTCCATATTCACCTGATTCAAACATCATTTTCCTTATCTTCAGGTTTATTATGGCTTGGTTATCAAATTCCCAATATATTCCAAGCAATGTTGTGTAAGATGTTGTGCCATCTACTATCTATATTACTTCAAAGTATGTCATAGTGTGCACTCCATCTAAATATACTGTCACACCTTTAAGCCTTCCAATTGGTAACACTCTGTGTTGATTTTCTAATTTCATCTTGACAGGTGAATAACCTAATGTGGTTTCTCCCATACATTTCCATGTCTTCTTAGGTAAAACATTTACTTCAGAGCCTAAATTCAGTATGATATGAACCATATTAAAATCTCCAATTTTGGCATTGAGTTTGAATACTCTACTTGTCCTTCTTCTTGTATGGAGATGATTGACTATTTTTTGTTCTAAATTTGCTTCTACCTCTATGTTACATCTTTGTAGCATATTTTGTAAGATCTTGATAGATAATGGGTCATTCAAAATATTAACACAATATTGCAGAAATTTTTTTATGGCACTTACTTTCTCTAAAGGTTGTCCTTTATGGGTATGGTCCATTGAGGAAGGCATCTCGTACATAGGAGAGTTCTTATTTTGCTGTGCGGTTGATGTAGACAATTTTTTTTTCTTGAGAAGTTCCTTTCTGGCCTCCTTGAATATTTCATTTTCTTTTCTTACATCAAACTACTTTTGTGGCTCAATATTCTTCTTAACCCATTGGTGTTGCGTTGGATCTTGTTTTACTACATCTGTTCCTATCTTGGCTATTCCTCGAGTGGCTATATTGATGTTTCTCCCATTATCCCTAGCTTCTGTAGAGATCCACCAAACATTTTAGTTGTTTTGATTCCTTTTTTCTTGAATCTTCCCCAAGAGTGTTGGACAGTCTTCTGTATCATGGTCTGTTGTGTGATAGTACATACATGTCTCTAGTGGAAGTGGACATTTTGTTGCATAATCTCCTGTATGTTGGAAATTTTGGCACACTATTGGTCCTTTGCCTCATCCAAATACTCCTCTTCCTCGTCATCCACCTCTGTATCCACCTCGATCTCCTCGTGGTGCGTTGTACTAAAGACCCTAATTATACTGCACATGGTTATATTGTGGTTGTGCATTATTGTAGTGCAGTTATGCATTATTATACTGCTGTTGCACATTGTGATATGGTGGTGGTACCTGGCTGAACTGAGGTGCATCTTGTCCTGTCATCATTTCTTCTTACACCCTATAAGTATCTTAAGTTCTTTCCCTCATCATCTCCATTGTCCTGCAATCTTTATCATCATGAACCATTGACTTGCAAAAATTGCAATATGAACTTATCGGTATTGTATTATACTTTTGCATCATTGGACAATGATATGGATCATGCCCATGTGTTTTACAAATCTCGCACCATGGTCCTCCTGTTGGCAAGGTATTTGGTACTCATGTTGACATGTACTACATGAAAGTTGGACATTCGTTCTTATAGTGTCCTTATGTTCTTCATGTGGTAGACCAAACACATTCTCTTTTCTATTTTCCCTTATTTTGTTTAATATGAAATGTTAGGTTCTTCAGATTGTCCTACAATTCCTCTATTGCTAGATCTGTCTTCTGATATTGGTTCTACTCCAATTTTAAGGATTCCTGCAGAGCCTCTGCCTGAGTTTGGAACTTATCTTGTCTTAATGGGTATTTCAAATGTGGTAACAACGAGTTCACAAATAGATGTCTATGTTTCATGTCAGTCATGGAATATTTCAACTTACCTTTTAGATGCCTAAACCTCTAATCAATATCCCAAATAGACTCACCTGGTTTTTTTTCTGATTTCAATCATGGTTTTTCCTGATGTCAGTCATGTACTGATCTTCTAAGATGGGATTATTAAATTCATTTATCATTATTTTTTTCACGTCTCCAATAGTCCTTTTTACTCATGATGGAATGTTTACATCTAGGCTCATGTACCAATCCAGTGCATGGTCTCTTAGCATGACAGTTAACTGCGTGAGTTTTGTATCTTCATATGTGATCTTCTTTTCTTCCCAGATCTTCTCACGGATGAATAAGTGTTTTTTAGGGTCCTCTGATGCCTCTCCCCAGAATTATGGTAACTTGATCGTGGGATCATGTCTTTCCATTTTAAACTACGTTGAACTACTACCTCCACGCATTGTACATATTTGATTGTTGCTTCCTAAAATGGCTCCTCCAGTTGCTGCTACTTGTTTGGATGTGTTTCCTATTGTCTTTCCTCCACTAAAATTTAGTTTTCTAAACATTGGTGTTCTTTTTGGTGTTTTAGTCGTATATGTGGTTGTAGGTTCCACACTCATGGTGACCTAGATTAGATCTCTGCCTTCTATTCCTGCCCTTGGACCTCCATTTTTCCGTTCATATGTTGCATGTAGGATTTCCTCAATTTGTTCCACAGCCTGGAGATCCTCTACTTCTTCCTCATATATTTCCAAGCCCTCTCTATCAACTATGGATCTCTCCTTGATATGTGTATTATATTGGTAGGCTACTCAACTGCACATATTTCCAGTTGTTTCCATTATCTTCTTTATCTATTCTTGTTCCATAATTATTGGGTCCATGGCCTCCTTATTCTTTCCCTTATCCATCTCTTCCTCCATTTCTCAGCTTTCTCTCAATGCTTCCCCCTTCCCCCGTGCACACATGGAACTTTAGTTGTCTGATTCCATGGTCATCACATTGTTGTTATACAATAAAATCTTGATTGAAGTATAGAATGATCTGATATACCTACCTATGGGTCCTTTTATAAAATCATTCTTTGTTTTGTTGTAAGCCTTCGCGGTATCTACTGCAAATTCGGTGATAAACCCTACAACAATATTGTCTAACCATAAATCTACTTTGCATGTAAATTTCTTATTAACTTACTGTAACTACACAATATCCACAAGATTCCATTCCAGTTGTCTAATTCAATTTGTTGGGTGGTTTTATTTTAAGGTCAATAACCACTCCTGCAACAAATGTAGGAAATCACATAAAAACACCTCATGCAAGTCACTAAACACATATTTGTCAAGATATTTGTGTGGCGTTAACTTAGGGTTTATGTTGTCCTTCTGCAAACTCAAGTTCCTTTATTTCCAACCATCTTTCGATTTTCGCCTTTGTTGGATTCAATGTCCTAAAAATTCCTTTCTATACCTTCATTCTCCATTTGTTTCTTCCACGTGTCCCATACACTCAATTTTATGCAGTTCTAGCTGGAAAAAAAACCATTTGTTGGCTTAGATCTCCGTTTTACTTCTCCCTGGGTTGACCCAGATTCATATCTAAACAGGTTTCCAAAAAAACCCTTTAAAACTATCAGCCCTGCTAGTAAACTAGAAGGAAATATTGCATGCAGAGAACACAACACAGTCTCACGCAAGATAACTCTACGGGTGACTACAAAGCTCAAGTTATTGCAGTCTAGGAATAAGTTGGGATCTAGGAGTGTGTTCTATCTTCTTCATGCATTAATCTTGTTATTTTGTAAATTACTTTTAGGATTTATTCATCTTTAGGCTCATGAATGCATTCTAATACATCTAGTTAATCATTCATTCATAATATAACCATTAACAGAATGTAAGCATTATCTAAAAAATCACATAGAACACAAGTTTTACCATGGTTCACCCCCTCCTAGGCTACGTCCACAAAGATTTGGATACTTTCCTCTTTTACTTAGTCTGTTGCAAACTCTAGCGTTGCAAGCATTACATATTCCATCATACAATCATGAAGAGGTTCAGGAACCTTTGTGAGGTGGACTATATCACACCATGATCCTCATCCTATGATCTAACCCTCAAAATATACCTTACTCGACTCTTCTACAACTCAACAAAATTTTCAATTATCAACAAAAATTTTCTATTTTCTTAACTAAACAGACAAAACAAAACCCCAACCTAGACCCCCTAGGTTATTATTTATACTATTTTACAAACTTATATTCGTTGCAACCTTTGAAGAAAACCCCAACCCTAATATGGTTAGGCTTGTCTGCCTCCTCAAATGTGTCTTTTCCTTCTTGCATGCTTCTTTTCCTCCCTTTTTTGCATGCTTATTTATTGCCAGATGTTGTGTGTGCTCCCAAAAGTAGGTATTTCCTTCCAAAAATATGTGTTTCCTCAAAATAGGCCTGTGCCCAACACATAGAATTACACAAGGGTCCTCGTAAAAGTAACAAATGGCTCTCTCATCTGTACCAGCTGCCAAATTTTCTACCCAGAAAATACAAGAGTCCCATTCTATCACCAAAAAGGACCCATCATGCTAAAATTGTGTCACTCTAATCATAAATATCATATCGTCCTACCTAGACTACATCCTTCGCTTCTGTAGAAAAAGGTTGTAATTCCTCAAAGGATCATCCCCATTATTGAGGATCATATCTTGCCAATGTATGCCAATGAAATCAACCAAACCGACTCTAAAATTGGACATCCCAAGAAATTCTACATGGTCACAAACTAATAGGGCATAAAGGACACCTATTCTCTAAGTATCAAAGGGGAAATCTATAAGACTCCAACACCCCCAACATACTACAATCATCCATGCATTGTTCGGAAAATCGGTTTACATATATTCCACAAATTATCTTCATGTAAACATCTCTCAGATAGACCTATAAGTGGTAAATTCATCAAGGTACCAAACTAACATGTATGATGTGAAGCACCCTCTACACATATCCCTTATCTTTGAGGTGATAACACAAGAATCCACCAGAATTCCTCTGTTTATCAATGAAATCAAAAGATGCACAAACTTGGTCAACTCCTCAGAAGACCACTCAAGAAAGAAGAAACTGACCATATCATTTGCATCGTTCATCAAGTTGTCAAACACTGCAGTCACATGGTCCCAAGCTAATATTTGAGAGGAACAACCATACCAATGTTGCACCCATCTGATCATAGTCATCTGACCACCATGCTCAGACTGTAGTCTCCTCTACTGAACTCCCAAGTTGAAATACTTGAGAGGACTGAAATCACTATCATGGATCTTATCTCTCCAAGGCATCTCAGTGATGTCAAAGCTTACCCATCTACGGATAGACTCGATATTGGGTATCATGAGGGACAATATACCTCGCCATATAGAAAAAGGCTCAAAAACTCTCACAACATCCTCACAATGACATAGGCAATTCAATGACATGACCATGTTGATCGACCTCATCAACTGAAGAAATCTATCACTTCGATGAATGTTAGGATACCACCACAATAATGGAATTCCATCACTCCCAATGCTTGTTGAAATCTCCATGAATTAATCCAACAGATCCTGGATATCCTTCTATGCACTCTACGCATAGATCATAAGGTCCAAATGAAATACCTTTGATGTGGAAATAATGCCACCTGTCTCATCCAACTGATTCGGGTGAAACTCCCATGTCATGTTGTATATAATGATGGAATTAAATAAAAACAACAAATGCCTCTTCCTCTACCTGCAATAATGAGAAATGACTAGTGCATTGGTCAACCCCAATTCCATGACCAAGTACTCATAAGGAAGTCAGGAAGTAGACCTATGAGTGTCCTATTTATTGGCCCCCATATGATGATATCCCATATGAATATTTATCATCAAAGGATATGATGCTCTCTGAGGCTCACCCACTAATATTGGGTAACCTCAACTCACTAGTATGCTTGAGGACTCTATTGGGAGGTCTCCTTAGAGGAAATGCCTCAAAACTCCATTGTACACTATCGTGTGCCAATGAATACCCCTACATATTGCTACCTATCACTGAATCATCTTGTACCATCCTATATCATGTATGAACTACTGTATCCATCACTCTATGGGTGTCACCTGGACCTATAATTAAGAGTGTTCTCATGTTTGTCATATACCTTTCCACTCAATCCATGGATGCATATACTTTCTTGTGGAATGGTCCATAAGGAATTTTCTCAACCATATTTAGAATAGTTGAGCCTTGATCCTTTAGTGGGCTCTCCAAAAGATACCACTCATGATCCCCACAATGAAAAATAGGAGCATAGTCAAAACCCTCTGCGTTATATCTCTCCTCAAATGTGCATCTGCAACATTAAATTCTCATTGTACAAAATTGCCACAAGATGCTCCTACCTCAAATCATGGTTTCCACTCACACCCTCATGTGTCATGGCTGCCAAAGATGATGGATTCTTTGTTTTTTTCAATGATGAAGATAATTCCAAACTCAATTGATAATAAATATCCTCAACCTCCCTTTTCTTGTCTTCAACAAACTTAAGAGCAAGTTCCATATCCATGAATAGGTGAAAGTAATCATATTTCATCTGCTCTAGTGATTCTTTGATTATGTGCAAATGTGAACTAGAGAATCCACTTGCAACTTATTTTTGTCTCTCCTTCAACTGGGTTTTCCAAATAAGCATTTAAATGAATCTATGAGTACCATCTTCCCTTGTCGACACTTGTAAACTTTTCTCCTCTGTGACCAATAATTGATCCTCCAAATTAGGCAATGCTAAGGGACTTTGTTTAATTTCATCCAAGTGGTATGGGATATCACCCAATAGATTCTATGACTTCTTTTCATCTATAAGAATACTATTCCCATAAACAACGACTGACTCACTAAATGATTCCATGTAGTATTTACTTATTGTACATTGACCTGTCAAATGATGGGACTCATGTTCACTATCACCACCAAAATCAAACTCTCCTTTGTCATCCTCCATCCATGTATTCTAAGAAGATGGATCCATAGCTCATGACAATTTTTCAAATACCCAGTCTTCGTCATAGTTAGGTACAATTATTCTGACATCATCATAAGTATCATAGATAGGATAAGGTATTGAATCCTTTCCATGCTTAGGTGCTCGGACAACCTCATCATCATGAGCATCACTACTATGGTGTAATGTTTAATTCTCAACATCGGTTTATTCAAACACTTCGCCATATGTTTCATCAACATGTCAATTATGTGCGTTCGTATTATTGACCTCATAGCACAATCCTAAAGTTTTATTACATGTTGTTGTGATGACATCTTGAATTTTAGAAGCATTAGAATCTTCAGAAACTAGTACCCTTTTCCTTGACACCTTCACCTTCTTATCAACTCATACTTGGGGTTCATACCACTCAGGATGTTTGATGGTGCAAAAATACTTGAATGACATGACTGCATGAAATGCCTCACTAAGCACAATATAATTCCCTCAAACAATCTATAAACAAATCATCTTGTCCTTTCTCTCATGTTGGTTGCCACTTTGAACCACTAGCTCAATTGTTCCCTGCATTGTTTTGATGGCTTTCAATAGCTTTCATCAACTATTGTCTCCCCTATGAAAGAGTATTATGAACATTCGTCACATTGTCTTCTATTTCTGTAAGTTATTTATTCCCTATATCCTTACCTCATGAAACCACAAACCCCCTCATGCTGGAAAGATTGAGGATTTGAAACAACTGTAATGTCCTAGGCATTGTTTGCACACTTTCTTCTCACTGTTGTAGCTATACACAAGAGTTTCTGAGTGTTGAATTTCATCAAACACTTAGACTGTAGGTGTCGTTTCGCTATCCAACTTCCACTGTATTCTTGTGTGTTTTAAAATTGATTTTTGTAAGTATTATGTGTAGGTTTCATATGATTTAATTGTTCCAAAGGTTCTTACATCTAGCATAGAAAATAGGCTTAACTTACAACTTATAAAAATGGAGTAAAACATAGTAAATATATCCTTATTTATTACCATTTTATAAATGAGCAAGGATAGTGGTAACAATTCACATATTGCTAGAAGTATTTCAATTGATAATCCTCTATTTATTGGAAGAGTATAATTTCTAAATGATTCAACCTCTAATGGTACCTCTTCTACTTCAAAGTTGATACTCCATAGAGATATATCACCTCTTTTTCTATATATCTCGGTCTGATATGAATGTTTTAGCTCCAAAACAAAAATATGGCTTCACTTTTAAGGAGAAGTGACCTCTTTATAAGAAAATTGAGAATGTTGTTAATCATCTACCTTTGAAGGTGATAAAATCAACACACTAACCCAGAAATGCACCCAACTCACTTAGAAAAGTTCAACAAAGGGAACCCATGATTTCCTTTGAAGAAATCGGCCTCCACACTTCCAAAATTCACCCCACTTAAGGAAAGATCGACCCAATATAAGATATAGGCCCAAAACTTAAGAAACTCAATCCCTTAATAAAGTTCGACCCTGGAGTACCAAAACCAATCCTCCACATCGAATCTCAATCCCCACAATGAAACAAACTATGCAACCACTAAGGAAACTCCACTACCAACGTGAATACTCTACCACAATAAATAAGAGTAATAAGATATAATAGATATCCTCTCAATGACTAGCTAGAGTGGATAGTCTCACCACCGAAACTAATCTCAAAACTCTCTATGGTTTTTCGTCCCAACTGCCAAAGCCACAAACAACTCTCTCAATTCAATTTTAGAAAACAATGAGTGAATAATGAGAGAGGGCCCCCCTCATTCCCCTTTCATTCTTTTGTTGACCCTTTTCGAACACTTTTACCCTTTTTAATAAAGTAAAGTGACTTTATAATTCAACTTTAGTAAAATCACTTTATTAATTAATTAACCTCCCTTTTAATGTCGAAAATTGATTACTTGGCTTGTAAGTCGTTCTCAGACGTCGAAAGCGTCTTTCTCATAATGTCAACCTTTATATAAGTTTGTCATGATTCCAACAAGCTATTACATTGAAGTTCTTCATCAAACAATATGACCCAAATAACACCTTGAGTGCATGTAATTAATTTGTACTCAATAATACCCTTAATTTACAAGAATCGTCGGAATGCAACATAATCAAAAACGAATTGTGCGAAAGTGATCCTAATGATGAGGTAAGGTGAATGGAGTAGTTTGGACCTCATAAAACTCCTCCAATTCAACTGATCCCCATGTTAACCTCCATTGACCCCTATGATTAGGCTTACATAAACCCATAAGGTTGCCTCTCAGTGTAAAGTAGAGGAATACAAAAATTGAGGCATTACAATGTTATATTATAAAAATCTTGAGTTATATTATCAAAATATTTAAAATATTATTTGAGTTGTATTATGAACATAATTAAATTAAAATCCCTTGTTAAATCATTCATAAAAATATAATAATTTGAATAAATATATTATTTTATATTTTTAAATAAATATATAATTTGTTTTTATCATAAATATTATATATATAAATATAGACTGTTTAGTACAACTTTATTGTTGATTTTCTACTCACTGAAATAAAAAGTCATCCCTTAAAAATTATTTTTATTCCATAAAATTATTTAAATACATCTCATGCAAGTAATAATTTTTCCTTATTTAAATTAGTATGTTTACTATTTGTATAGGTAACTTTTTACCATATCTACATGAGAATGCTCCTGGCATATCCAACTTCTCTGAAACTAGTTTGTGACATTTTAGGAGCTTGGGAATGGGTAAGAAATGTCCCCTTTTGAATGGGAAGGGTTTTGGGAATTTGATATATTTTTGGGAGCTTCAACATCAAGGAAATGTGAGCTTGGGAATAGGTTTCCAAAATAGAGAGCTTTAAATTAAAATTATATTTTTGGTATTTTGTTTTTCTACAATAACAGATACTGATTTAAATTAAAGAAGAAAGGGAAGTTGCAACAAAACATTCCAACCTCCACAAATTAAAAAAAATCAGAAGTTTTGGCCTAAAGGCTTGTTTCAAACTTTTACATACTATGCTTTAATAAAACTACTACCCAAGAACAACAATTTACACTTCATTAATAATTGGTGATAGGAAGTTCCTTGTGAATCTTTTGAATTCTAGTATCATAAGTCCATGCATGTTATTGAGTTAAAATGTAAATAGTTTTATTCCTTTATTCCAAACACATAATTTACTACAAATATTTTTATTATATTTATTCAAAATATTTCTATAAAACAAAGTCTAAACTACATGTAAATATTATTTCAAAAATTGTTTAAATAAAAAAACTTAATAATACTCACTTTAATAATGCATGTATGTTTTCCTTCAAAGCCAAACTAAACATGAACGTTGAATAGAACAATACATTTTATGGTCTATTTTTGTTATCAACCAACCATATCATTGACTTTTATTAGATTTTCATATCACAAGAGTACTACTCTTTAGTTTTTTCCAATCAAGAATAATGCGAATAATGCTTCAAATTTAAAAAGATGTTTGAAGTTTATATATGTAAAGTTTAATTTAAAAAATATGTTAAAATTTTATATATGTATTTTGTTTCTTGTTTTTTAATCGAATCTTTATGGATATTGACGTTTAAATATTATGTTAAATATACTCATATAATTATTAGCACAAATTAAATTAGTAATTTGGATATTGTTAATAAAAAAATCTTGTTTATTTTTTATAGATTATATTGATGATTATCTTCCTTAATAATTAAATTATTATTATTATTTTAAACTCACAACTTCTTATACTAACAAGGTAGGTTGCAAAGAAACAAGTCCCTGCCCAAAAGGTAGAGGAGCTTGTTGTTTCCAATCATTAATATCAACGGAAACATGTGTTAAGAATCGTGCCATTTGGTTCATTGCATGGTATTTCTCCACAAAACTTCTTCTACCCCATAAATTACTGGACTAAGGGGAGATACACTGAAGCAATAGAGTTGTTGAAGGTTTAGTTCGATTCGAAATGTGAAAATGTTAGCGAACTCGATGGTGATATCATTTGGCATGGAATATTGATTAAATCAGGTATGAAAGCTTCAAAAAATTAATAACGATCAAACTGTTCCTGGTCCTCTGGAATTTGGATATGTTACAGTAGCACGAATTTCCACAATGACCATTAACAGTTAATTCAATTCTGATCATGCGTTATTTAGGTATTAAAAGAAGCGTGGGAAGCAGCATGCATGGCACCTTCCAACACAGTAATGCAAGTACCATTGGGGAAGAAATTTCTAGTGAAGCCAGTGACGTTTGGATATGCTAAATTCGTTGCTCACATCGTGAACTTGGAGATTACATGAAAAATAGTTGCACCTAAGGAACGATCTGCATGGAATATCAATGCACTTGGTCTATGGCTTCGATTTTCAGGTATATCTGGGTTGACCATAAAAAGTGGCGATGTCATAGATGGTCAAGGCCATGATTGGTGGTCTAAATCCTGCAAAGTGCACAAACAATACATAAGGGTTTCGTTTAATTGTTCTGTTTCACCTCATTTTTTTTCACCGTTGTGTACATGTGGCCTCTAAAAATTCAGTGGTCATGTTAAACCATACAAAAGTGTTTCGCCATCATTTCACCTGATTCCTTCAAGGAAAAATTTCTTCTGGAATTTAAAGATATTGGCATTCATATTTTCAAGTAAATATTCAATGTTATTACCTACTATTACCGATATGTTAGTGTGATATTCTTTGTTTCTTTTCATATTTGGATTAAAATAATATTTATTTTGAGCTACAACAAATGGATGATGGATTTGACATTGCTCTTGGGGTGATCTGAACATGGATCTTTAGATGATCAAAAGAGTCTTGTGGACGTGATCATGCAATTAGACAAGTAGACGTAGTAATATCCGCAGTTTCCATTCCTTAGCATTTGGATCAATTTAATATCATAAAGGCCATTAAATATGTTGGAATTGCAAAGACTTTAGATGTTGTTAGAACAAAATTTGAGTTCTTTTTCTTTCATTGAAACTATAAAAGTCTTTCTTTCATAGCTTTGAACCTAGATACAAGAAGATTTACGCTCTCCCAGGTACTGTAAGCCTCTCCAATTTTGGATTCGATGCTTGTACCCAAAGATCTAAAATCTGAGCTATACCATTATATTTATATTCAATCAGGATAAGCTAGTTAAAATAGTTTCAGACTCTAACCAATTATAATATAGCCTGTAGATAGGTCGTATAATAAATTTCATTTAAAGAAGAAACCATATTGTAAATTCCTTTGAAAAATTTATTGATCGCGTTGAATGCCAGAAAAATCAATGGTCGCTTGCATGGCACATTAAAACCTAAGATTCAAACTTTAAACCTCTCGCAACAAGATGCAAATAATGAGAACCATTGTTGTTATAAGCCATAGGAGGAGATTTCTGGCAAGATTGTTTAATTCCATAGAAATAACGGCAAAGGTTGGAGGTGGCGTATCCTGAGGGGAACCATCGCTAAGCAATCTAGTATTGGGGCTGGATTTTGGGCACACTCCATATGTTGATTTTTCCTAAAAAACACAAGACATGAAATGTAAGAATAGTGGTCTTCCACATCGATTCAATAGAAGAGATTACATGGGTTTTCAGAGAAAGAGATATGGAAGTGAGTAATGTCACTGCATCCGAAAATAAGTTCCCCGTTTAGTTTATCTACATCTTGGAATGCACCTCCCCATAGCTTCTCTGCACACACAGACATACAATAATCTTATGTATTTCAATAATTGTGATTGCAATAAAAGAGGTGGATTTTACATAGAAGCCAAGCGAATTCTAAAACATTGAATGTGCATTGAAAATGTATTGGATGCATTGAATGTGGACATTAACAGAGACCATTTAAGCCTGTATCTAATATGATTTCTGAACCTTTTTTTTTTTTACAGAAGCTCTCCTATTTATGGTCTGACTATGATCAAAATTTCTTCCACCCAATTTAGGGTCCAGAAATCCCTCCCTGAATTCGCAAGGAGTATAGAAATTTCTTCCAACCACACAATTGTTAGAAACAATGCCTCATTATGATGAATCCTAGTGTTTAGGGATTGGGTTGGGTTAGCTAGAGGAAGTTGAGATATTCTCTCAACCTCTCCATCTATATTTGGAGTTAGTTGGATCTCACTCCAACTATATATACCTAATGTATATTTGTTTATTGTGTGTAATACAAATCATTATGTGTGTTAATCATGTGCACTCGAATTTCCAAGTTGGTATCAGAGCAAGGACAACCTCAACTCTCTCACGAGAGGGGCTAGAATAAGAAATACATTGGGAGAAATTCTTTATAGATATATATATCATAGGATTAGCTTAACATAGGTATCTGTAAGAGAAAGTAGATTGGGTTTGGAGTGATCTATGACTACGTTGTTGCTGAGTGAAATATTTGATGTTGCCTCTACTATTGCAAATATGGAAATAAATGTTGTGTGGAGAAGAACTATCGACGACCCCATATCTAAAGAGATGCCTGCGCATAAGACGAATGTGGCCTAGAAAAGTCACGCAAACTATCGTTGTATTTCTATGCATGAGGAATTGAGGGAGGAACCTTTTACTGCTCTATCTACATGAAAGAGTTGAGGGAGGAACTATTTGATAAGATGTGAAGGAGCCGTCAAAAACACTTCCAAAGGAGGAAATGCAATAATTTCCACTACAAGATTGACTCCCAGATCATTGGAATTAAGGGATCAATGCCAATGTTCTTTTCCATGTGTAATGTAAGTTTTAAACCTGTGAAGTAAAGCAATGCATATAGATTCTTAAGCAAAACAATAATTAATAAATGGCTCATTCACATAGTACACAGAGATTTATACCGGAAACCCTCAACTGGAAAAACCTTTCTTATATTCATTATATCCAATTTCACCATTCACCATACAATATATATACAATGTTTTTAGGTATTCCGTAAATACCAAAACCCTAATCCCTTAATCCAAGATTAATTTACGAGGGATCGTCAAGCATAGTTGTCATATATGACGCACCCACACACACACACATGCAAAGAATATAACACATACCCAACATTCTCCCACTTGTTGTTTTCTTTGCATCCAGGGGTCCAATGGATTATATAGTCAACAATCTAGGGAAGCAATGCCCATTGTTACTCTACACCAAGAGAAATTTTCTATGCTCACAGACTTTGTCAATGAATCTACAACATTCTTCAAAGTGTCAAACTTTTCCAGCGACACCTTCTTTTCCTCAACTATGTCTCTCACAAAGTGATATTGAACATCGATATGCTTTGTCTTCGAATGATAATATGGGTTCTTTGCCAAGAATATTGCACTCTGACTATCACAATCTAATCTCACTGCTTGTTGTACCAACCCAATACTTGAAAAAAATATTTGTATCCATATTGGTTCCTTGCTTGCATGAGTGGTTGCCATGTATTTAGCTTCTATAGTTGAGAATGCCACTACAACCTATCGTTTTCTCATCCAACTGATTTCTCCTCCAAATAGGTTAACCACATACCCACTTGTAGATCTTCTACAATCCATTTCTCTAGCCCAATCTGCATCAACAAAGCCATGAATGTCAACCACTTTGTCCAATCCTAGTCTTCCTTAGTAGCACAATCCATAACTGGTAGTGCCACGAAGATACCTGAAGACCCTCTTTAGTTATGTCCAATGCTCCTTCCCTGGTTTTGACATATACCTTCTCAAAACTCCCACTGCATGTGCAATGTCCGGTCTAGTATAGACCATTGCATACATCAAACTTCCAAATGCATTGGCATATGGATCATGGGACATGTCCTCTTCTTATTCCTGCGTCTTGGGACACTGATCTGGAAATAACTTTACACCTATAGGAATAGGAACCTTGATCGATTTACTTCCATGTATATTAAACCTCTACAATATCGTCTCAACATATTTTCTCTGATTCAACCCGAGTTTCCTGTTTGTATGATCTCTTTTAATCTCCATTCCCCAAATGAAGTTAGCAACATCGAGATCCTTCATGTCAAATTTGGAGGATAGCTGTGATTTCACCTCCTTGATAACATCCATGTTATTTCCTACCAACAACATGCCATCAACATACAACACTACATAAGTGAAGTGATTACCAACCTGCTTGGAATATACACAATGATCATCCCTTCTTCTTACAAATCTCGATCCAGGGATGTGTGTGTCAAAGTTTTGGTACCACGTCCTAGGTGATTTCTTCAGACCATATAGTGACTTCTTTAGCTTACAAACCAACTCTTTCTTTACCTTCACTACAAAGCCTTCTGGCTGCTTCATGTAGATTTCTTCTTCCAGATCCCCCTGTAGGAATGTTGTCTTCACATCCATCTGTTCCACTTCAAGATCAAAAGCAGGAGCAATAGATACAAGAAATATAATAGAAGTTAACTTAGGAACAGGAGAAAAAATCTCACCAAAGTCAATTTCCTCTACCTCAGAATAACCTTTTGCTACTAACCGAGATTTATATTTCCCCACTTTACCTTGTGCATTAAACTTCTTCTTGAACAACCATTTGCTACCAACCAATTTTCTTACAGCTGACAACTCAACTATATCCCATGCTTCATTCTTATCCAAGGCATCCATTTCTTCAACCATGGCCTTCTTCCAGATTTTACTATCCTCTGAATTCACTTCTTCCCTGAAAGTTCTCGGATCATCATCAGTAATAGATTGAGCAAAATTGGAACGAAAATAAGACAGACTATACCTTTCTAGTTTCCTTCTTTCTCTCACTGATCTCCTCAATACTGGGGTATGAGATTCTTCTTCTTATTCTTCTTCTTCTGCTTCCTCTTCTTTGGATGATTTAGATTTTGCATCATCCAACTCAAGCTTTATTTTCTCAGGTTCATCTTGTATTGGTAGGAATTCCTATTTGGACACATCTTTTACCTCTCTGAAAGCAACATCTCGACTGTAAACAATTTTCTTGGTTTCTAGGTTCCAAAGCTTATAACCTTTCACACCATATTTATAACCAATAAAGATACATTTTTCATCCTTTTTATCCATCTTACTTCTATTTTCCTTTGGAACATGTACATAAGCATCACAACCAAACACTCTAAGATGTTGAAGAGATGGTTTCTTTCCAAACCATACCTCATGTGTATTTTTATCATCCAACGCTAATGAAGGTGATAAATTGACCAAGTAACATGTTGTACCCACTGCCTTTGCACAAAATTCTTGTCCTAACCCAACACCGCTAAGCATGCTCCTTGTTTTTTCCATCAGTGTCTTATTCATTCTTTCTTCAACTCCATTCTGCTGAGGAGTGTATGGAGTAGTCTTTTTCCTTGCTATACCACGATTCTTACAGAATTCTTCAAATTCATTTCCACAGAATTCTCCACCATTATCTTTTCTCAATACCTTTATTTTCTTCTCTGTCTGATTTTCTACCAGAGCCTTAAACTTTATAAATTTATCAAATACCTCATATTTCTTTCTAAGAAAATAAATCCATGTTGTTAGAACTGAAAGTCACACTTTGACTGCTAAAGTGTAAGCTCAGAACCCATAAGAATGTAAAATATAATTTGGTTTTGAATAGGTGGATCAACAATATGGAGAAAGAAAGGGAGAGGGAAGCAAAATGTAGATCAGTAGACTACACCAATGGGCAATGGAGTCACAAACATCCTACTCATCGAAGTCACAAAAGATGCTTAACAGAAAACAAGATTATATGCTAATAGGTGGAAGAATGAAGAAGGAAAACATAAGATAGAATGTTCACTAAGCAAAGATCCTCTCAATTTAATGAATCAACATATACTTGAATATAAACAATGATTGATTGGCAAAATACATCAGATCCTCTACTGCTTAGGGATCCATAAATAATTGACAGCCTTTAATCCTCAAATCTACAATATATTCAAATAAGAAGAAATATAAAATAAGAGTTACAATCTGAAATCACAGTTCTCATGAGTCTCCAATAGCAGTAATGCTTACAATTAAAAAATGCCCACAGGCTTACAAATGAATAGACACAGGAAAACTGCCTACTCCTACTCTCTCTAGCCTCTCTTAGCTCATCCATCCCCTTTTCCAAGAGATATTTCCTTCTTTAAATAGACAATATAATAAAAATTAACTAAGGAGGTTGAATCCCATCTCCTCCATTGGATTCTAAGACTTGAATATAGATGGCAACAATCAAAGAGACAAAAATCCAACAAACTGCTAATTTTCAGAAATTTGTTGAAAGTCATTAATGAAATGTCTCCACCTCATTGCATGAGGCCTTTGTTGGAGATAAATATTAGGTGAAGGTGTCCCTTGACATCTAAATGATCCTTGAGAAGTCATTCGAACTCTCCTTGACATGTGGAAACCTCCCAACAAGGAGAATATCAAAACCGTGACCACTACACGAAATTAGGCAGCGCCACTGTAACAGAGTAGGTAGTGCCACTTCTACATGTGACATATCTCAAAACATAACACATTTTGAAAACCTGAGAGAGGTTTTTGTTATTTGGCATGTTATGAACAAAAACCTCCTCCAGTTTTCAAAAATACCTTTTCAATTGTTCAGAATCCAATTTTAAAGTTAGTGACTAAAAAATGGTAAAATAACTCTGCACAATTCGTTTTCTACTAGAAATATTAGGTAGCGCCACTTATGATAAGTCTGTGTGCATATTAGGTAGCATTGCCCAAAATCAAACGCCTTCAATCTTGAAAGTGTGCAGAGAAATTTGTAGTCTTTCATGATGACAAAACCATTTCAATTAAGTTCCTTGACTATACAATGGATAGTGCCTTTTACCAGTGGGGAAACTAGCACTTAGAAAAAACCCAAAGCTCAGATAGTTAGGCCTCTTCTAGCTGGAAATTCTTGTGCTAACATAGGATCCATGGGGCATAGAGTCCTCCCTGTGAGGCTCTAATAAATCTTATATTTTGATTGCCTTATCGTAGGGTTGCTCCCAAACTTTAACCTCTGCAATCAGCTTTGATCTGTGACCTTCAACTGAAACTAAATGCAAATGAAACTAAAACTAACAAAATGATGAAAAAAATGCTTGTTCAATAAGATTATTGCACACACCTACTCTAATTATTTTAAAAATGAAGCATTAAAGTTACATGAAACAACCAATGAAGCCATTTCATCATTTTTTAAACTATTTGAATCTTTGAAATGTGCTTCCTTAAGAACCAGAGATAATTCTTACTTGAAGGCACGTCAAAGAAACATTTGGCAATACACTTTCCATTGAAGAAACTAATGAGCCTAGGCCCACTTTGTGCTTGTAGACAGGCTGCAAATGGATCCTGGAAATTATCATCAATACTTTCCCCTACGACATTGCTTTGTGTAAAAAGGAAAAGTATTGCATTAGGTCCTTCCTCCACCGTGCTTGGTTGTGGTGTGGCTTGCTGATTTTCTAATTCATCCTCAATGCATATGGCCTTGGTCCACTCCTGGTCATGAGGTGTACTAGAAAAAAGGCTTAGTGATGCTTGTCTTTGTTTAATTTCAACCTTTCTCATCTGATCACATGGCATTTGATCTTGGCTTCTTGATGAAACTGAGCTTGTGTCTTCAAGAGGAATATGGGGTTGATAGGGTAGTTCATCACAATTAGAAGTGCTTGGGAAACTACATTATTCTATCTTATCTTCTGATTGTGAGGGATATTCATCATAGCTTGGATTATGGTCCCAATTTCTTATTTTTTACCTTCTAAACTTAGATTATCATCTTCTCCTTCTTTTTCAGCAACAAAAATATGACATGAGGGTTGAAACAAGCTATTTTTGCTTTGATGGGAAGGGTACTTTTCTGATATAAGGTATTCAACAGATTGTTCATGAAAATCATCTTCATAATCATCATACAAAGGTGAATCAATGACTATTTGACTATCAATGGCTGAGGGGATTAGTACAATAGCTGGGACAACTGGTTGTTCAATGAAAACATCCTCATAGTCATCAAAACTTGGCAAATCATGGCACATTGGTTCATTAACAATATGAGGGATTACAACAACAACTAGTAAGCTATGAATTCGTTCATGACAAGCTGCAACATTATTCTCATGATGAAATAAATCTGAACCTAAGATGACCTCTTGACTTAAAGAATCGAGAAAAGGAGGAGAAAGGGAAATGATGGATTGTCCATATTGATCATTCTCTTGGGGACCTAGATTTTGACATGAATGATGCATTTGTTCTTAAAATTTAGGAAAAACATTATGAAACTCATCATCTAAGTATTTTTCTCTATAATCATCCCCTTCATCATCACTACTAGAGGAACCACTTGTTGAATCTTGAATATATGATGCATACCCCTCACAACAATTCTCAAAAAGTACCTTTCAGTGAGAATAAAAAACTTCATGAAAGTCCTTCAAAGAGGAAATACTAGAAGCAGGGAGTGTTTTCTACCATTTCCTCGCATCACCTTCCAATGAATACATGAACATTTTCATCCATATATCTTCATGATGGATGTCAAGTTGCTGCATCAAAGCACAAAATTCATGAACATGCTCAAAAGGGTTGTCATAATCACCTTCATAAAATCTGGGCAACATATCTTTCCATTCATCAATTTGAGGCACAAGATGTGGATAACCATCTATGGCTGAGAAATTGAGTGGGGAAAACCTTCTGGTTAGGACAACCTTCATAGCCATTTGATTTTTCTCATCCCCAGTGGACTCACCAACATATTCTGAACAATGGAGTTGCCATGGTGAATGTGCAGTCTTGAAGGTGTCCAACTTCTGTCACCATCTAAAGTTGGAGTTGTGCAATGTTGTTCTTCCAAGGGAAACAAACTGTAGATAGTTAGGCCTCTTCTAGTTAGGCCTCTTCTAGCTGCAAATTCTTGTGCTAAAACATGTGTTCCTTGAAAAATCGTCTATGAATGAAACATAATACATAGATTTACCTAGGGATGGAACAAGAACATGTCCAAGCACATCACTGTGTATCAAATCTAAGATCCCCTTTGCTCTTGTAGCACTAGATGGGATTCTTACTCGATTTTGTTTACCATATATGCAATTTTCACAAAAATCAAGACATGCCTTCAACCATACCTTTACTGTGTAGTGTTTGAAGGCCCTTTTCTCCAATATGTCCCAGTATTTGATGCCACAACATGGTCTTTTTTCCAGGGACAATATTGGTCTTGTATTCTTTATTTCTCTATTCAGGAGCAACATAACTGTTACATCCATTAGTATAAGTTCTTCCCAGTAACTTGTACATAGTTCCACACCGAACTCCCCTCATCAACACCATTGATCCTCATACCATATTTCAAGTGTTCTTTCCAAACATAGTATCCACTCATACATCATCCATCTTGCTTATAGATATTAGGCTCCTCGCTAGTTTTGGAATGTGCAGAACCCCGGGAAGTGTTCTAATCCTTCCATCTTTTAGCAGAAACTTAACCCTTCCACGTCCCAAGATTTTTGTTGTCGATTCATCTCCTAGGAATACATCACCACCATCATATTTTTCATATTCATAGAACCACTACCTATGAGGAGTCCTATGGTATGATGCACCTGATTCGATCAACCATACATCATGGTCTGCATGTGTACTTGTAGATTCTAGGTAAACATCACCTCCTTCTTCAGTGGAGGTTTTCGCCTCTATGGAAGAGGTACTATAAGATCCCTTTGGTTTTTCAACCTTCTTAGACTTGCAAGCTTTCTCATAATTCCCTGTTTTACCACACTTCTAGCATTTCCTCAAATATTTTCTTGGAGACTTAGATATACCTGTAGATTTAGATCTCCACCCTGAAGGCTTACCAGGTTTCCTATATTGGGTAGGCCCTCTTACAAATAAAGCATTTGTTCTATGACCATCCATGCTTTTTCGCCTCATCTCTTCAGATAACAAGGATGAAACTACATCCTCATACTTCAATGTAGATTGAGTGGTACTACCAATTGCTACAACCAGATTATCCCAAGAGTCTGGAAAATAACATAACAACGTAATACACTTATCTTCTTCTGCAATCATAATATTAACAGAGACAAGTTGACTTACCAGAGTATTAAAGGAATTTAGATTTTTTGTCACAGAATCTCCATCTTCCATCCTAAGATGATACAACTTCTTTCAAAGAAACAACTTGTTTACCAGGGACTTTGATTGATACAAATTCCCCAACTTATCCCATAGTTCCTTGGATTTAGATTCTCCTGAGACATTCAACAAAACTGAATCTTCCAGGAAGATTCGAATAATACTCCTTGCTCTTATGTCCAAATTCTCCCAATCTTCCTTCGACATACTAGTAGCTGGTGTTCTAGTAGTTTCTGTACTGGTAGGTTGTGTACCAGTATCCTGTGTGCTAGTAGACGGTGTACTAGTAGGTTGTGTACCAGGATCCACAACGATCCATTGTTCTTTGTCTACAAGAAGGTCCTCCATATTTAACTTCCATAGCTCAAAGTTTTTACCATTGAACTTCTCTATCTCGATTCTAGAAGAGCTTGCCATTCCTCTTTCTGCACTCAAATCACCACTGCAAAATATCCCACTAAACCCAGGTTTATCATAAACCCAAGATAAAATTGATCTATCAAGACCGAGCCAAACCCTCAACAACAAATGCGTCCCTCTGAAGCCAAAAATGAGCTCTGATACCACATGTAAGTTTTAAACCTTTGAAGTAAAGCAATGCATATAGATTCTTAAGAAAAACAAGAATTAATCAATGGCTCATTCACATAGTACACAAAGATTTATACCGGAAACCCTCAATCGGGAAAACCTTTCTTATATTCATTATATCCAATTTCACCATTCACCATACTATATATATACAATTTTTTTAGGTATTTGGTAGATACGAAAACCCTAATCTCATAATCCGGGATTTATTTACAAAACCGCTAAAAATAGCGAAAACCGCCCAAATTTGTTTTTTCGGGGTGCTGCCCCG